>JAYMSW010001655.1:0-15756 GCA_036897725.1 Erodium texanum | reverse complement strand
CCGCGATATGATTGATCAAGACGAGTATTACCTCTTTAGAGTTCCAATGTTAGAACAATACTAGACATAGTAGACATATGCTTGAAAGCAAGTGTGGAGAGAGATCAAATTAGGAGTTAGAGTAGATATTAGAAATTGCTAATCAAAGAAAAGTTTCATTCAAAGATCTAACATCATTATCAATATCCTGGATTTTTTATAGAGAGCCACACAATTGAAAGTAGTCCTTGTTTGAAACATTGTGGAATATGTTGAATTTTTTCTTATACTTAAAGAGCAAATGTGAAGAGAGATCGAGTTAGGGGTTGCCAATCAAAGAAAAGTTTCATTTAAAGATCTTAATATCACTATCAGAATCCTACATTTTTCATAGAGGAAAGCCACACAATTCCGAGTGGTCCTTGTGGAATATATTGACTTGTTGGACGAGAGATCTAACCATTCAAAACTTAACATAACATAAAAATAGTTCGTATCAACGATAAATTAATATTATCATGAACGATTCAGACTGAAATGACGAAATTGAAATGAATAGACTTCTCGATTAGGAAGGGATTTTTTTTTTTGTATATGTACAGCTAAAACAAAGCAAGTAACTGTTCTAAACTAAATCAAAGCAAATATTCTCGATATTTTCCCGAATTTACCTCTATACAGCTACAAAAAAAGATTAATCAGAGCGGGAAAAATAAACGAGCTATCAAGCTGGAATGCAGAAAGAGGAGCTAAGAGCCGGGGGAAGGACACATATGAGGTGAGGCCCTGCAGGATTGCAACTTATGTTGGCCGTGGCAACATTCGGCAGCCTTAGTTGGGGCGGACGAACATATCCAGCCATCAGAGGAACGCATAGTATCGATATGACTATTCTTGAACCTGTCACGGAAGATTAGTTATTTCAAAAATGCAGAGCGAATCCACAAGAGATTCGGTAAGAATTTTTTGTAACCTAGCAGAAACTTACAGGATTATTCCATCTGTTCCAAAATAAGTGCCGTGTTTGTTGTTTGACTAAATCAAGGATTACCGGGGTTGGTGATCTGATTTCTCATTCATACATAGATATTATTGATATTCGATACATAATTCACGCCTCTAGAAGTAAAAAACTTATTTTTGGAACAAATGGAGTGCTAATAAATTATCACAAGTGGTTAAGAGTTCTTACTGTATGACTAAGGATGTCATTGATAATCTAAACATAAATTGAATCATCAAAAGTGAAAACTTATTTTGGAATATATAGAGTATCAATATATGAAAAATGCAGATAACTAGTCCAAACTATACGTCTTTTACACATAACTATTTTTAATTTTAAAACGTTATTTATAGCTCTCTCAACTTTCATTTTTTTTCTTGAAGAGTTAAAAATATAGTTATTGCACAGTTAATTTCGAAAGTAAAAAAACTCTGAAGTACTCTTCACTAGTCATCATAGTGAATGATAATTATTTGAAAATTTGGTGAGTAGTGAAGGAGGCTTTAATTTCAAAAATAATTGTACAATGACCATATTTAACATAGTGATGTTTAAAGCTGGGGATAGTTAAGTGCAAAGAAGCATATAGCTGATAGCAGTTATCTACAATTATCCCATTAATGTATCATTATCACAAGATGGTAAGAGTTCTTGGGAGTACCTTGTTTTACGGAAAGAGAAACATGGCCTCTCTTCCTCCCAGCAATCATCCAGTTTTCCGAATTTGCAGTGACTTCATATAGAATCTCACCCTGTCACACGATAAATAGAGCTATGGTGAATAGCGCTATTTGGTATATTCATTGCTATTTTAACATATTGGACATAAATACGATACTTCACTTACATTATCATGGGATTGTTCCTTCTTTTCAAATTCCTTTAGCCGTTCAACTCTCCATTTCATTGTAACGAGTTGTCCCACTCTAAGACCGCCGGAGGGGAGAGGAAGGAAACCAACAGCAACGCACGGATCAAGCATGGGCCTTTGTAGAAATAGAGCACTCCTGAACGTTAGATCTTCTCGACCGCCCTTTGATCCGACGGATACTACAGCCACAGGTGGGTGTGCTCCAATAGTTTGATCACCGGATATCCCGTATCTGATATTCAGTATACTCTCTGGTTCTGGCACCTTTGCTTCTTCTGTAAATTGAAACAAGTTACAGCAAGACTATTTTGATTTGAAATGGATCAAAATTTCAAAAATTGTAACATGGTTTTTTGACATGCCCAACTTTGGAACTTCAAGACTTTCAAGCTAGATCTCGATAAATTTAGACGATTTGACGTGTATATGTCAAAAACTTGGATGGTAAATATGAGAATTATAGATTCAGTTAAAACGGACTACTTATACCAGGTCAGACTTCGACAACCAAAATGTCAGCCTTATTAGATGGGTGTGGCTCTACCCTTTATAAGTAGCTATTTTTCTTTCTTTTTATTCTTTGTAGGATTTGATTTAACTATAACACTCCCGTCATGTGTCATCAACACTTCTCCTCCCATGTTTATTCTGCATGTGGGCTATAGTAGAACTGGACTTCTACATGTGCACCGGAGTTCATAGGAGGACTGAGGCACAGGGAGGCCCACAAAACAAAAGCCCAAATAAGCCGGGTTAGTTGATGTTCGAAAAGGGCCTCAATTGCCCAAAACACTGAAGATCAAGGACTATGGCCTTTTCTTAAGGTTCGGGAACTTGACATGTATGGCTACCTAAGTGTCTTAGTTTATAGGTTTACGATCAAATGCTTATACCTTCCGTAGTTGTATTGCCTAAGCATATACTGAACAACAATCCTGCTCTAGAAGTCGGAGAAATGACAAGCGGGAAGGAACACGAAGTTGGTCTTCCATCACCTTCTCCTGTATGAATAAACCCGTCTTGAAGATCAAGCGAAGCATTATAGATGGTCAATGTGGACTCCAATTGAGAGTGCAGTATCACCTGGAGAAACATTAATCAATAAGAACTGAAGATACATAAACATTTATCAAACACTTCCAAGTATAACAATTAACCAACCGATATGTAAGCTTAAAAAAGATAAATGCAACCAAGAACTCGATATACAGTATAATGTACCTGCAAAAGTATAGTACAGTCATTGCTTCTATCAGTGATGCGTGTGCGAATATTGAAAGGGTCGGTGAAATGGACAGCTACTGTCCTGCAAGTCAGCGTGAAGTATTTCAAAGAAGGTTGAGCATAGATGCAAGTCAAAGTCCCGTAATAAATTTCCACACATGAACTTATCGTAAACTTTCCACAAACACATGACTACCTTCGTGAACTTTCAGGAGTAACTATCATACAAACTAGATGTAAACCCACAGAATTTTCGTTTTCTTGTCACATGATTTATACTTGAGTTTAAAACTTTATAATATCTCAAAACTAATCAGTCTCATGCTTTACTCTTCCGCTTTCAGTTTGATTCCATTCCCAAAATCCCCTATGGAATCATACTAAGATCGGAAGGTTAAAGGATAATGAGTAGTTTCGGGATATTTTAAAATTTTAGACTCATGTGACGAAGAACCCCAAATTTTATGATGGTTTTTGTCTATTTTCTACGACGCTGACACGTGAAAATTCATAAAAGTAGTCATGTACATACGGAAAAGTTACTACAGAGTCATGTGCTTGTGAAAATTTACTATGGAAACGTGTTTGTGGGTAATGCATAAAGGTAGCTATGTGTGATTTACCCAACTATGTAAGTAACCCAAAGAAATCGAAGAAAAAAATATATTAACACTTGCAGTGAAGTCCGAAGAATAATGGAAGACGTGCCTTTCATACACCTGGTTGTTGCTTACTCCAAACTCAAGCTTCAAAGCTATCGTCCTCATTCCATCAATCATGCTCAGTTTCTGTGGGGCGCCTGCCAATAAAATCATACATGGTAACATGCAACACGGAGAAATACTCGACCGAAAAATGCAAATATATCAAAACAACAAAGATATGGTGCGTTATTTTAACCTGAAGTCGATCCTCTTGAAAGGCTGTCATCGATAGCCCGAACGGGAATCCACATAATCGAAGTCACATTGCTTGCCCAATCGGGAAACTTTACCTTACCATCGGAAAGAGTCAATTGCTTGCTTTCTTCGGTAACAACAGTTGAACTATCTTTTCCACAACCAGTGTCTGTCAGGTCATTACCATTTTGTGATTCTTGAGTATAGCTCTCTAATTCGATAGTAGACTCTATGATTTTCAAGCCTGGACCGGCGTCAATATTCAAGATAGCACCTTTGAGAGAGTAGTTTATAGGCCTTATTATAACCCCAACCCATTGTGGTTCATTTACAAGGAGAGCAGATGAAGTAGCTGCAGTGAGATCGACAAGAGGCCTTGGTTTGAAAACCTAAGAAACAAATAGATTTAAAACAAACAATAACAAGACATATAATTTGGTTAATTGCACATAACTACCTTTATGAATTGCCCATAAACACGTGAGCTCGTACTAAATATTCACATACACGTGAACTCGTAGTAAAATCTCCACAGACACATGACTACCCTTATAAATTTCCACTTGTCACCATCATAGAAAATAAAATAGACAGAAACTATCAAAGTTTACAATTTTTTCGTCATGTTGGAAGATTAAAGGATGAGAATGAATAGTTTGAGTATATTTTTTAAAACTCACATATAAGTCATGTGACCAAAAAAATATTTGATGGTTTCTGTCTATTTTGCACAATGTTGACACGTGAAAATTCATGAGTAGTTCTGCGCATGTGGAAATTTTACTATGAGTTCATGTGTAATTAACCATATATAATTTACTTCTGATCCGGCATTACCTTGAGGATAGGTCTAGTCGGTTTTTCATAACTCATGAAGTCATCACTGTCCACTGGACCGCCCTTTGAGAAACTATGAGATCTAAATCTCAATTGCCCAATCTGCCCGGTAAGAACACCTAAAACATAAGAACCCGGCTTCTGCGGTGGAAGAGCTAGAGAAATGGTATTTCTACCGGGCTGTAGGAGAGTTTCAGCAGAGCTCCTTAAAGACTGAAACAACCGATAAAATAAGCGCAACATGTAAATTATAAAAACAACTCTAATAACTTCATGCTCAAGCGTACCTTAACACCTTCATCGGCATTGTATGTGGCTATCAAAGTAAGATTAAGTGAATCAAGAGTGATCTCGTCGGGGAAGCCACTCCATACAGTTACAAGGAGAGTACCAGGATCCCCGTCACATAATTCCAATGGAGGCCCCGGATTTCCATAAAAAGTAATCAAGGACGACACATCAAGCGGCACGGGATCCTTGAGTTCACTGTGAGCGAGATGAAAAACTTCTAATTGAAATGCTTGGCGTTCTTTTGTCAAGAACAAGTCTTTGTCGAGTGAAAGCAATCTCACGCACGACGACAAGTATCCCACTTGGTCGTTTAGCATGTTCTGGCACTCGGCTAAATTTGGCAGGACTTCGGCCAACAAGTCCTGCCAACCTTCTCCTGCATATAGAGCACAAACTTTTTCGTATGACTTGGCAGCTAGATCGTAATTTCCATGTCGGAAGCTGACTGCTGCGATTTCACCGTCAAGGACAACTCCGTGCCTTTTCCACAAGGATCGGTGGTAGCTATCGGCCGCACCTTTGGTTAGCTCCAGATACTTTTTCTACAATGAACACGTGTAGGTGGTAATGTATCGATGATGGGTTTTGTCCAATAGTTCGGGGAGATTCTATATCTAGTAGGAAATGACAGTTCAATATCCTGAACTATGCACGTCTTACAAATCATCACCCTGAATTTTAAAGTGTAACACCTTACTACCATTCAGTTACAGCATCAATCAAAAGTAACAAAAAATTCAGGGTAGTGATTTGTAAAATTCAGGCAGTAAAGTGTTACACTTTGGTAATTCAAAGTAGTGAAGTGTTACACTTAAAAGTTCAAGATAGTGATTTGTAAAATGTACATAGTTCAAGGCAGTGAATCGTCATTCCACGTGAGATATTTATATGGAATCTCGAAGCATAGCCATACCTCGAACTCCTCTAATGATGACAACGATTTCCATAGATCAGGATCCGATATTGTTTGCCACAGAGCATGCTCAGCGGCAACATAAATCTCAGCCAATCTCATGGGTCGGTCGATTGAACTCTCAAAGTTTCCAGGTGAAGAGTTAGTCCTTGCAATAAAAGGTGGCGGTGTTTTCTGCGACGGAGACCTCACTGACACTTCTGAATTTGATCTGAAACTTAAAAGCCAATAAAATAAGAGTTATCAATACCCCCAAGAATACAGAAAAGAATGCTTGACACAAATATATCCAGAAAAAAAAATGCATTTTTCAGGAACCAAAAGGCACTATGTTTTTCATTACCCATCTAACATATCGAACATGTTTCCACCAGAGAGGGAAGCCCTACGCCGATTAGCTTCACGCAGAAGTATAGAAGGTTCAAGAGGCAAGCGCTTTCTCTGAATACTGAAGTGCTTTAACCTTGGAGTGGCTTGAAGAAGATTCTGCTCAAAATCCAAAAAGGGTAGTTAAGATTTCATGAGATAACAATGTATTGATCATTTGTTCTTCGTGATCCTATATGATCAACATGAAACGAACAAAAGTATCATATAGCACTAAGAAACGTTACTTCCACTAATATAAATCAATAACAAATAAACAATTCCTGGTTTGTTATGAACTTGCCTTCTCTTTGTCGAGCACCTCAGACGTGGCATCAGGTGGAACTGAAGGCCAGACGGCTGGCTTGGGCCAAGGAAGCATGCTTAGTGAAGCACTGTCGAGCAAAAAGAAAATACAGATGAAGTATGAAATGGTGGAACTAGGAACCCTGAACAATGTGTACTTCCAAGGGCTGATCTCACTCAGCTACCCTTAAGTATACACATTTCTCAATCGGTTAAAAAAGTTTTTGACGGAAACATCCTAATGTAAAAATAAAAGAAAGGGTATTTTCATCATTTCACACCCAAAAGTTGATAGAATTAGGTAAATTGAGACTAAAAAGACTTAGGAGGTTGTCAAAAACTTTTGCAACTTAGGGTAGTTGATTGAGAAATTTGAATACTTAAGGGCCACTGAATGAGATTTTACCAACTTCTAATGATACGAGGAAGAAATCAAACATGCGAAAACTTGAAGCTTCATACCTATTAACTGGACTTCTTACTATATCCATTCCATATCCAATCAAATATGCTAGCCTCATGAACTGCCACAATTAAACACATCACAATGAACAACTTTCTTTATTCGTTACAGTTTTTAAATAAGAAAAGGTCAACAAGTTTCATGACGAATAAAAGGCTACCTTTATCCTACATAACGAATAAAGATCGCCCTGGAGTCTGTAAAACTCCTTTTCAACATCAAAACCTGCAAGTCCATCACTATATCGACAAGAAGTTTCATCGATTAAAGCCAGGCACGCAGTTATTACCCAGACTTCACGTGTACAAAAAGGTAGCATATTCTGGCAAATACTCCAAGAAGAGGAAAATCAAGATTAGCACCAATACCAATCCAATATTGGATTAGAAGCAAGATAAGAATCAAATCATCGAGGAATAGAAAACACAAACAAAAAGGAAATCTAGTACCTCATGCGCTAACAAGGCCTTTGAGAAAACAATTACGAACGAGTAACCCCTTGATGCAACCTCAAACGGACGATTCAGCTTGAAAAGCAACTATCATTTAGAGATAAATACAAAAGATAAGATTCGTTCTGAACCAATTCAAGTAAGAGTTATCTTATATTTAGAAATATATGATGCATGCGGTTCTAATGTAATGTATATCATCTTGAGAAAAACATCAATGAATGTGGATATAGATATATATGTGAATGATTCGCAATTTTGCATACCTTTGATTGACAAGCAAGGAGATACTGTCTAAACTCAAATTCCCGAAACGAGTCATCTTGGGCAATTTGTGTTAATGGTTTGTTATCGGGATTTAGGATTGCTGCCTGAGCATCACCGTGATCACTTCCTCCAAAGTCCTTTTGTCTTCCTGTATTATTGACTGAATTGCCCAAACAAAGATTAGTGGTCTATAATTTCTAGTAAATTTTAAGAAATGGAAGCATTAATTCATCAAACCATTGAGTGATATAAGTTGAGAAACACATAGAAACTAATGGTAGCCTTCTTTATGAATCTATCAAACATATGCCACACTATCTAGCAAAAATTTCACAAATATAATTAATATATTACTGTTTAGGTATTCATAAACATTTGTCACATCAAAAATGTAAGTTTTGTTAAAACAGATCACTTATATACATATAAGGTTGGGCTTCCATAATTAAACGGTCAACCTAATTAGTTATGTGTGGCCTAACCTTTATAAGTAGCTCTTTATTCTTATATTTTTCCGATGTGGGTTCAGACATCTATACATGGTCAGCAGGACTGGACATCTACATATGAACCTAGGGCCACAGGGTGAAGAGGGGCCTAACAGGCAAGACGTGCCACATAGACATGAACATCTACCACGTGGGCCAAACTAGGTTAGGTCTATATACCATGCAAATTTTGTTTTAAAAGGGCCACTTCGGAATCCCAATGCTATAAAGGAAGTAAAATGCATATTACCATATATATATGATCCCACAATTATTTGGCAACACAAGAAGAAATCAGAATAAAAACCTCAACGTATAAAAGGGATAAGTAAGGCAAGAACAAGCACCGGCTTCCATATAGCAGAGTTCTAACTCATCATATTCACCCAATGCATCTTCATGAAGCTGAGCCATATCAAACATAAAAGCTAAGCTTTCCTGAGGAGTTACAAAGAAGATAAGAGGGTAAGAAATTATCAAATATTTTAACGGGTCAATGTGACGCTGTAAGGATTGGGTCTCAAGCATATGTGTGAACTAGGAAGGTACACTGGAACAACCTTCAAAATAAAAAAGTTACAGAAATTCCAAACGGGCATGAGGCGCTGCTCACTCAGCTTCCGGATCTCATCCTCATAAAATTGCACTCGTTTATCCAATGTATTTCTGATGGACTCCATAATCTTGGATTCCAAATCCTCCCAAAAACTCGGTTCGGGGCCATATAGATCTAATTTGCAGCACCTGAGCGAAGCACATTTTCATAATCTTGAAGTTTAAATGTATTAAGAAAGAAACAAGAAAAAGAACTCCCAAACTTGGAAAATGCAACTATAATCTTACTATATATGCAAATCAAACATTTAATGAACAAGAAAAACAAAATAAATGAGAATCATAAGATGTCTAAGATCCAACAAACAATTCTTCTATGAAAATAGTTTCCAAGTGAAAATCTGAAAGAACTTATTTATGGATACTCTAGATGATTGGAGACCCATAAATATAATAAGAGGTGGTATATATTCAAGTGAACCTTACGATTTATTTATGTACGGGGTAATTACATGTTGCAATCGTGAACTATTGACTTAAACATGTTGCAAGCATGAACTTTTTTTTCGTACCACCGTCAATAACACTGTTAATTTTTCTATGAAATGTCTAAATTACCCTGGGTACAGTAACAAAAAATCCAAAAAAAAAATCAATAGTTCACTATTGCAACATGATTTAAGTCAATAGAGTACGGTTACAACATGTCATTGGTCTTGCAAGCTTACCTTTCTCTCTTCTTGGAGCTGAACTCAACTTCAACTTTACCATATACTCTTTTTGCTAACTTGGTCGCCTGATCATTGCCTGGTTGAGCTCTAGAAACAAACACAATAAACCACTCCCGCTCGTCATTTTGGACGATTAGTTTTAGTCGTGGTTTAAGGATGGTTTTGAACTCATCCATATCCTAGAAAAGAAACCGATGATTAGTAGGACATGACAAACGAATCCAAAATTAATTACCAGAAAAGAAATAACGAAATGCTGATAACGAAAGGTAAGTTCCTAGCCGAATTAAGATGATTGCAAGTGTACCTCGCAAGTAGCAAGGACCAAAGTTGCATATGGCTCTCTAAACCAAAACAATGATTGCTCCTGTGGGAATCGACTGCGCAGTCTCGAATCTGTTGTTAGTATGAACTCAGCGGGCAGTTTCTCCACAAATACGAGATTATGAGTCTTGTTATTTAGAGAAGCTCTTTTAAACGGTAACCGCTCTTCGAACCAATTCTTCACAGTTGGCCACAGGTCGCTCACGTCTTCAACTGGACATCAACATTGTTCATTCCACGTATGAGCATTAGATAAAAATAAAACAAAATACCTTACAGAGTCCAGAACATAAACTAAATGCAAAATGAATAATCAACATTCAGGTACAGAAATAAGTTTTGTTCTATCTTCTGAAAAACATTGCTATTTTCTTTAAAAACAACAAAGATAAAAAGTTTTTTTTTCCATTAATACATGTAGGCAATTGTTTAAGTAGCACCATAGCCAATAACAAAGTTCAAATTGCACCATTACGATCATTTAAAAAACCATTATCCTCAACACGCTCCACTGATCACCTAAAAATTCTACAATGCTACTATTTTTCTTCATGGGGTTTTTTCAATTGACCATTCACAATGAAAAGTGTAAAATAAAACATAGAGTTTTTTTTTTAATGTAAACGCTGCATATAGGGTATATATCAACCATGTAGATATACATAACAATCATTGAGTGTAAAAGTCAGACATTATAGACACCAGACTTTTGTGTGTGGGAATAACAATTCCTGCAGTCAGCATCGAATATGCATAGCTCGGGTACAACTTAACAATCAGACTAGAACAACGTCAAAACTAACAACATACACAAAAGGAAACCTCATTCCTGCAGTCAACATTGGATGAGCATACTTATGCACCACTTAACGACCAGACCATAACAACGTCAAAACTAACAACATGCACATAAGGAAACCTCATTCCTGCAGTCAGCATCAAATTGCATAGCTCGGGTACAACTTAACAACCAGACCAGAACAACGTCAAAACTAGCAATATACACATAAGAAAACCTCATTCCCGTGGTCCGCATTGAATGAGCATACTTGTTCACCGCTTAACAACAAGACCAGAACAACGTCAAAACTAACAACATACATATAAGATAACTCCATACAAAACAACTACAATACACTAACAACATATACATCTTAACCCCCCATAACCACAACAAGAACACATTTCAACAGCAAAATTAAGCATTCCCCATATGAAAACGCAAAGCATTGAGCTGCAAAAACAATGCCCTTGCATTCACATAACCCCATTGAACAGTGCATGTTTCACACAATCACAAAAACCTCAGGAACTTGTGAATCCCGATCTGAACCGCAAAAACCCAAACATGGATTCGGAAACAAACCCTAAAATAGCATAGAATCGAAAAGGGTAAGAGCGTCGAGATGTAAACTTGTACCGGCGATGACGAGATGATCACAAGAGTCCTTGATCGTCTGGAAGTGAGCCAAGATATTCGCCATTTTTTTTCAATCTGGAGATGCCTCAAGCAGACTGTGCGGATCGGTGCGTGTGTACGTACACATATACATACATATATATGTGTGCGTGTGTTGTGTTTGTGAGAGAGACGGAGGTCTTGTTAACTGTGAAGCTTGTGCTTGATCATGGGAGTGATGGAGATGGAGAGTGTCGTTTCCATTTGCAGGTTTTCGATTCATATTCAGGTGATCTAGTGCGGGGAGGTGTATCGTATTTGGGTGTTCGTGACCTCTTGTTTTGACCGTTGATTCCGATCAGTCCATTTGCTTTTTGAGTATTTGTTTATGGGATTTTAAGAGACTTTCAGCGACTCAGAGGGTTCGAAAATATATGTAAACTATATTTATTCAATACGACGAAACGGATCATTATGTTTCAATCAAATCTCTATAGGGTTTAGACATTTTGGTGAAGAAATTAATTATTTGATAAGTATATTGAGGCATCCGTTTATTAGTTTGAGTTTTTGGGGTTAGATAGGCTTTTGATATGGTGTCAGAGCAAGACATGGTTTACTCCACGACTCGTCTGTCATCTCCACCATGTGGCCCCCAGCCTATATGCAGATGTCCAATCATGTTTATGGATCACGTGTAGATGTCTAGTCCTACACATGAGGAGGAGTGTTGAAGTGTATCTCACAACGTAAACATCTGGAAAAATTAACCGCTTGATAAGTATATTGGAGCTTCCACCCATAAGCTTGAACTTTTGGATCGGATTGGGTTTTGATATCGTTAGAGAAATAGCAACAGTTGGGTTTTGTGTTCCTCGTCCATGTCCCTATCGAGTCAGGAATTTTATTTAGCTCCCGATTAAGTTTGAGACATTTTGTTCTTGACTTGGATAAGAGCATCCACTATAGGTCTTTGATGGGGCGGCCTCTCTTCAGAAAACAAAGATTAGAGGCCGAGCTCTTCTCACTGCTGGCAGGCGGCTACCCCCGGGGTTCGTACATAGGCTCTGGAATTTGGGGCACTCGTCGACGCCACCAATGCCTCCACCACGCCCCCCTCATTCAGCCAACAGGAATGCGACACATACAACTCATACCTCACACACACCTTTAATCTCTCTCAAATTTGAACCCCCTCTCAACTTCTTTTCAATCATGCCTCATACCCATACCGATAGTAACACAATATGTTGTTATGACCTAGATGACGATCTCGAAGTTTTTCTAGATCCCTTTTATCCACTCGTTCATCCAACTCGAGCCCGATGAACATCCTTTCGTAAAACCACATTCACTATCGTGAAGGAGCGGGGTAGGACCGTGGAGCAATATGTCTTCCTATTCCTCGTAGTCGGACTTTTTCGGAGCTACCCAAGAAAATCAAATTTTGTTTAGTTCGAAATCCCACTAGCAAAATCAGGGTCACGAGTGGGTGCAGCTACGTTGGAGTAAAGGTGGGAGAAGTTGAAGGAAAAGTGATTAACAGCTTGTTGGCTTCATCAATCAATCAACTCATGCATCATGGCAAACCAAATTGGAGACAATTATGGGGAGTTGTTCATGCTGAATTTTATAACAATTAGGATGTAACATAAGCATACTAGAAGACCCAAAAAGGCTGAAGGATCGTTGGTCCAAGGTAAACTACAAGGTCAAGAAATTTATTGAACATACCCATATCATTGGCATGTTGAGTGACCAATTGTATGAAAAAACATTATAGTTGTAAGCAAGACATTAGGCGCCCAAGAACTCTTCTAGAGGCATTGATGGGAGGCAGTACGAGATGAACCCTAATGAAAGGTTGATTGTGGGATCAAGGGCCAAAGAGGACAATGTTGGACGGATATGGTTCGTGCAACTCGTCCTAACGAGCATAGTCAACGGATCAAGCGTTCTCCGGCTACTCATTCCCACCTACCCAAAAGTGTCCAATAGCTCAAAAGACGGCTAAAAGGAAAGAGATAGATCTAATGTCCGACGTTAACAGAAATTGGAAAAACTGTGACAATAATTGAGACGAGAACCAAGCAACTAACAATTGTGGCTATTATGGGCGCCCAAGTCGAGTGGGAGAAGCACAACACTTTTTGAAGAATCCTAGATGACGGTGGAACAACCAAATCGTCATCTAAAGAAAATCCACCAGTACGAGACTTTGCTAACAACTTCTTTTGAGTGACGTTTAGTTTTGTTTTCTCTGTATTTTCGGATTTCGCAATAAAACCATAGTTTCCCAATTAGTTGGACTAACCGTTGCCTAACAAGTTTAAGGACAATAGCTTGTATATCCAGATTTTTACGTCAATTTCACATAAATTGCTCTTGCATTACAAATATTTGAACTTAGTCCTGTCCAGTTCATTTATCGTACACAACTGTTGCCTGATGTGTAGCCACGCAAAAGGACAAACCTCTATACTGACCATATATAAAGGCGCGTTACATATTTTGACGTTTCCAGCTACATAATTCCCACTTAAAAATATACTTAAAAGTCGACATAAATATTTTCTTGACCACAAGATGTGGGGGAGTCACTATTCATTTATTTTTGGAGTGGAAAACAAAAGTATCTATGTGTTTTAATCCATGACCAATTAAAATTCTCATGTTTTACAAAAATTAAGAATCAAAGTTATGTGGTGCAGAGTTGATACACATAAAAGATGTAGCTTTCATGCATGGAGATAGATGTGGAGAATAAACTTGGAACCACAAATTAAAGCTATGATATGTGGAGTGTAGATTATCAAATGGGCCTTACTCAAACCCTCCTTGGTTGTTGGATTGGGTTCCTTCTAGGTGGACCATCCTCTTCCTTCAAGTTCAAGATACTACTTTTGTGGGCCTTACCCAATGAGTCATCACTTGAGAAGAAGCTACCTTACTTGTCACATTAGCCACCACCAATCAGTGAGAGATGAGGTAGATAAATCTATAAATGTGTGACATAGATACAATTGCTTGTTTGAGTCTTGTATTCAATCTCATTTTGGATCTTTCTGATGTCTAGCTGTTTAGATTCCAAATTTGAAGTCGGCCTTTTCCTGAGTGTTGTAAATTAATACACTGAGACGTTTAGGATAGATCATTAAATATTTAGTGTAAATTTAATGTAAAATTGATTCGTTTTAAATATGTTTTGAATCGATATTGATAGAAAATATTCAGTGTAAATTAATACACTAGGTCATTCTCGAGATTGGTGGTCGGACTGATTGGTTTAAGAGCAACGCATCAGACCTACACCTACGTAGTGAGCATCGTTACTAGTAAACTATGTAATAGTCGAGTTGTTATTGTCGATTTCGTTTTTACTATTTGCTTATGTATAATTGTCTTTCTCAAAGCCCGTTACAACACAATCTTTCAATACTTTTAAGTTCATTAACATTTGATTATATATATTCTACTTGACATACTTTTCACCAAAAATTTGTTGCGAAAACAAATTAACCGAATCGAGTCATGTTGATGAAAAGTAACGCATCAAAGAATGGTCTGCCTCGAAGCATATGCTTTCGTCCCTCATTTTGAGTTTTGGGGTTGAATAGGGATTTGACATGAATATTAGAGTTAACTTGATTCGGTCTAAGGGCAAATTTAACATGACATTGCCGACCGGTGCTATCGCTTTGGCACCAGTGCTGCGATGCGGGGAGACGATGCCAGGCAACGTTGTCGAGGATCTCCAACCAATCAGAAGCATTCAGATCACGACACCCAGCCATCTTTCTTCTCTCTCTCTCTCTACCCCCTGTTGCAGAGCATCAGTTCTTCATCCCCGACCCATTGGACTGGTTTTTTTTCCAGCATCAGTACCGAGACCACGCCCAGACCCTACCGGGTCCAACGTTACAGTGTTGGCACCGTTATCACGTTGGACTTGCCCTAAAGCCCATCTAATAGCTCCATTTTATGATACAATCCATATGCAGATGTCCAACCTTACTATAACACATGTGAGTCGATACAAAACCACTAGCCGCATACCTAGTATTCACCATGTTCCGCGGCGCAGAAGATTGCAGCCCATACGGCCCAGTCATCTTCTTCCGTATATAAACGTCATTTCTACCGCGAACCAGCTCGAAGAAACGAACCTTCGATTGGTTGGTTGACACATAAGCTCACCCAGCTCAATCCTTCAACCGAGTCGACTCGGTCCATCCCGACTCAACCCCCATCTCCATGACTTCTCTACACACCATCTCTCCCCAGACCTTCTTCTCCATCCCCAAGCCCAAACCCACCTCCATTTCATCCCCCAAATCCCTCTGCCACTCGCCCCAATCCCATTCCCATGGCCCCAAGCCTCCCCA
>JAYMSW010001654.1:0-15757 GCA_036897725.1 Erodium texanum | reverse complement strand
TATTGTAGTGTTGCAGGACTACATTTTGATTTGCCTTCAAATTTGAAGTTTGTACTTTATTGAAACGTTTGTTGTAGTTTCAACTCGCTGGAGATGGCTGAAAGTATACTCAATTGAAATATAACAATATGCACTCTTGTGTGATTGGGAAAGATCCTATATGGAAATTTATATTTCGCTGTTAATGTAAAATCTCTGGAGAACTCATACAAAAATGTGCAACTAACCTCTCCCTTCTTTATTTGTTGATTTCTTGTCTCTTAATTATTTTTTATTATGTCTGGTTTTGTGCTAAAATCAGTGGCAGTTTTTGGATATCTGTACCATTGAATTTTATCTCTTGAAATAGTACTAGAGAGTAATTTCAAGATCATTCCAATTATGCTAACCCAACTGGTGTGTGTCTACCCGTGGGACAAACATATTATTCTAAACATGGATCCAACATGCTACTTGGGAGATTTTCATCAATTGCGAAGTTTTTTTATGCTTGAATTTTCAGTCTTTTAAGTTATGGGATCATTTTGGTGTCAACATCCTTGGGATATTTTTTTGATCGGCAACATGTGTGGAGTATTGATGTTGTATTGTAGTTCATGTTTGAACCACTTCTCGTACCACTAGATTGATTGAATTTTATCTTTATTGACACTTATATTTTTCGAAGTTCTATAACTTAAGGTAGTTTCGTCGTGAACCCGTCATCAGATAGTCATTCTGCTGTCATGTACACCGTCTTTCTTTCATAATAATTTTGGTTTTGGCGTATACCCATTAAAGATCGTGTGCATAGTGTATTTTATTTTTAGTTTATATGACGGTAGATGTTGGTCATTTGATATGTTTTTCTCCATAAGTGTTTTGTGTTTGTTATCTGGTTTTAGGCGAGGTAACTGATGGCCTTATGGACCGACAGGTTGGGACAGCCATTGTCAAAGGAGGGGAGAACTTCGCTTTACAGGATCTTTTGGATTATCTCCTTACAAAAACTTGGGGTTTGGGCAGCCACGTTGAAAGCATTATGAGTTTATGCGATTCGTTTTAATTTACTCTCATATTTGAGTTATAAAGTGGTATGTTTTTGTTCTACTCTATATATACCTAAAAGGAAGATGAGGTCTTACCACGTGGCAAACCTCATCTTTCAGAATTCCTGAAATTCGCGCTGAGAACGAGCAGACCCTTTTGGCCCCAATTCTATGCCTCTTTGCCTTCTAGGGTTCAGTCTCATTCAATGCCCTGAGGATTAACAGTCCTTTGGTGTCCGAACTCTTGACTTCCTGCCTTCCATGCTTTGATCTGAAACCTTTCGTAGCCACGCTTCATCTATACACTGTCTTCAATGCGTAACGGCCGGCCAAAGGCATGCCCAGGAGTCGCGGGAACAAGGCGAAACGGTCCGGTCGTGGATTGGCGCTGCCTGGTAGGATTCGGTATAAATTTGATGGGGGAACGTTTACACTCCATCGTACTTTCCTTCGCGGAGTGTCGACCGTGTTCCGATTTGTTGGTTGCTTCCGGTGAGCCTCATGCTTCCCATATCGTTTTTTGCGTTTGTGTGTTCTGTTAATTTCACTATTTTCATTCTTTTTTCTTTTGATTTGTTCGTGTTCTCGCTTTTGATTATCTAAGCTTTGTTTAATCTTCTTTCAGAGGTATGTCTTCGTTTTCTTCACGGAGTGAGTGGAGCTATGTCTTCGTTTTCTTTATGAGACATAGCCACAGTCACTGATTTTTTCCGGCCAACAATTCCGCATCCTGTTCAATAAATCTCGAGCCAAATCGAGGTTCAACCTCACAATTTGGGTCGAAATAGTCTTCAAAGCCAAAGGTAAGTTTATGTTGACTTTTAATTGAGAAAATGTCATATTTTCCAAGGAAACAAACAACAAATTTAAGATGTGTTCTAGTTTTAGCTGAAGGTGGGGATGGCTACGTGAAGATGGGGGAGCGGCGGGTAGAGGAGATGTGGGTGGAAGCACTTCCTGGAGAGTTCCAGAAGCCATATGGTAAGTGTCTGTGCAAGTTCGTTGAAGAGGAGTATTATTTTGAGGAACTGTTTTCTTCTTCCTATTGTTTCTCAAAGTTTTGCCCTTTGATTTTGATTTTTTCAATTGAGAATTTAGATATTTGGTATTATTGGCTATGATTTGAATCTTAACATTGAGCCAAGCTTTTGCTAGATCATGTATAAACATAATTTTTAATTCATGTTCATGTTGTAATCACTATTTGCAGGAAATAACTTTTGTTTTGCTCATGGCTGGGAAGTTGAACGGCTCTGGGGCCTGCATTGTTGAACCTTTGTTGATATTGTTGAACTAATTTTCGGGATTCTGATTGGATTTGAGTGTGTGAGGTTAGGATTTCATTGTTTGCCAAGGAATGGGAACACATCAGCTCCCACTACCGACGATGAGACTGCCATAAAAGCAGCGAGCTAGGCTGAGGAAAGAGCAGTTAGAGGTTCTTATAGGGGAAGATAGAGTCTGGGGTAGAGGAGAATTAAGGTTCTCGGGGATGGAGGAGACATGTTTAGCTTAACTAATCACCCAGTTGGTGGGTAGTAGAAGATGGGTAGAGGTTTTCATCAAACATTGAGAAGACTCTGTTCTGACACGGAGTGGAGCTATTTAGTCTTCTCTGGAAACTCAAACATGGCTCCAGTAGTGGCATGTAAGTTCCTTATTCTTTATGACTTTCTTGGTGACGTTCTGTCTTTTGGATCCATATACTTGTATGCAATGGCTACTTATGATGTTGACAAAAACTGAGAAGATAATAAGGAGATTGGATTTGTAAAAATCTAGACCATTAGTGTAATTAAAGTCTTCAGGTTATTGACTGATTTATGGAGATTTAAGAATGTATCAAGTCTATGTCTTGCCATACATTTCTCATAGCCTACAAATCTGGAGTTTCCAGTACATGGTCAGAACAAATAAGGAGTAATGTTGTCAATACCAATTCTCTACTTATCATTCCACTTTATATTATCATTCTTAACTTATAATCTACTACATTTTTTTTGGACTTTGCATTATTGAGTCCGCCCACTCGAAATGAATATTTTGTTTACATTTTCTCACGCGGGTCAAAAATGTGTCAGTCGTTTAGTTCGATCATAGTACAAGTAAAACTATATTGTATTATACATAATGTGGTGCAAAGATAAATTTTCACATCCATGAACATTATCTTTTGGCTAAAAAAATTTCAATATAGAACATTACGAATATTTTATTTTGTTAATATTAGTTGTATTTATCCAATTTGATTTAATGGGTTATGGGTGTTTTTGAATGCAGGTGGTAGCTGAATTGCTTTTATGTTATATGTGTGGGCAACTCTGAGCATTTCTGGATAGTTTCTTTCTGCACACCAGATTCAAATGACAACAAGTATGAGAAAAGGGTGACCTTTTAGAAGTTAAATTGAGATGGAACAAGGTTAACTTTAGTTGTTTAACTTCATTGATTACGTGAATCAGGATTTGATGACCCACTTCTGCTCTAAATATAACCTATGTCTAGAAGAGTATCTGCACTATGAAAGAGAACAATTAAGTGAAGTTCACAATGTCAGAAATTTGAATATGAAAACTGGAAACTAATCATAGTCCATGGATTGTAATTTTGTCATTGAGATTAAATCTTTCAAAAGCACATAATTTTTCAATGTTATTTGGTGTTTTTTCCATCTTAGATTTATTTGTTGATTTGGAATTTAGTTTGCGCTGGTCATGCTAATTTTGGCGTTTTTACAATTATGATGATCATAGTGTTGGAGTAATTGTTGTGCTCTTATGTATTTTCATTTCAGAATTTTTCTTGATTCAGAAGATCATTGATGAGGAAGTGAGCAATTTTGTATTTTTCATCCGTAATAATAAGTTTGTTTTTGTGCCAGGTTGACTTAAATGTGATTTTATATTTTTCCAAAACTAAATTATTCCATTTTAAGTGTTGATGGTGCATGTTTGTTAATTTGTAGTCAATTACCTTAAAATCCAAATAATCTTATTGTATTAATAAGTGATGTTTACAAATTTGTATACAGGTTCTTTCAGTTCAGGAGTGGTCAGGGAGGTTGTAGTATAGAGGGGTCACCTTTTTACCAGACTGATATGAGGATCGTATATCAGGTAAGTGATTTTTTTATTCATTAATTTGTTTTTGTTTTGTTGTTGTTGTTGTTAAGATTGGGTTCAATTGTTTTGGAATATAGATTTCATTTATATTTGTTTTAATTGTTTGTTGATGATGTCTTTGGATTCCTGAATTTTTGGATAATTCTATGTTCAATTAGACTTTGCCGGAAATATGTTTGCCACTGTTATATGATTGTCATAATTGATGAAATCTGATTTTGGGTTTATCAACTTAGGTGGATTTGATGCTATGTCATTTTTTTATGATAAACTAGAAACTAGGTTCCGTTTCTTAGCTTTTAATTTGTGGGTTTTAGTTAGTTAATGTAGACTTATATTTCCTGCGTTTGTGTGCATATGATCGAGCTGCTGTTGAGTCCAATGATTACGATGCAGGCAGGTTGGATGTGCATAATGGACCGAAACATGAATGATTTGGTTATTTTTTTCTTCGTTTCTTGTGATTCTTGCGAATGGGATGTTCATTTTATTTTTATTGTTGATTAGCAGATGAAGGATCTGTGACCAAGGAAGAGTTTGTGCGCATCCTTCAGCAACATAATAAGGCTTCTCAAAATCTGACACTACACAAACGTGGTCGATGAAAAGCACGAATGGGGAGTTCCTTCGCAAAAAGTGAGGAAATTTCTCACCAAATTAACACTGTTGGAGAATTATGTAGAAAAAAAAATAAGTGTCTTTAGTGTGAGCTATGAGAACTAAATTTCATTTTAATGCTTTTAAGAGGTTCTTCTCAATCAATTGACGCTTTTTTTTGTTATGTCTTAATTTAGCACTTTGATCTATGTTCTGTTTGTATCAAGTTTTTTCTGGTCATTTTTGCATCATAGTATTTGTATGATATCCGGTCAAGAATCAAGGGTCAGGTGGTGATATTTTACTTATCCTTAGTTTTCTTTATTAGTTTATGTTGTTTCTGAACTTTTGAAGACATGTTCTTGATTTTGTTCTTAATAGATTTTAGATTTTCAGTAGGACAAGATTGTCTCTTGATTGCTTTAGAATTTGTGACTTTTATGATAGAAGATAGTTTTTGTTATCTATGTATCGTCTTATAAATGTAATGGACTTTTTGATCTTGAGAAATTTATTACTAGAAGTACGCTTAATAAAAGAATTTATTATCAGAACTCATCAGTTACATATTTGGCTTATAGCTTGCAATCACAAACCTTGGGTATGGATCTTTGGATGTTGTAGTCTTTGATGATTTTTTTTACTACTTATATAATGCATTCACAAAGATGAATTAGCCAACGATATTTAGTCATCCTTTTATTTTTTTTTGGCTTTCATTTGAAATGGATTGTGCACAGTTAGTAAATCAAGATTTTGTTTGTACATATACAAAATGTTCTGGTAACCTAACTGAAAATACACGCCTATACTTATACCTATATCTGTTTGACACTATGATTTCAGTGTAAGAGTTTTATAAGTAGCACTGCGGTGCATTACACTGGTATATATCTAAAACCAAAATCAGGTCTTACCACGTAACAGCCTGATTTTACCAGGATTGCTACTATTCGCTCTAAGAAGAAAAGGAGCATTTTTATCTTTTAACCTCCTTTTCCTGTTTGACCGTAGTCTTACTTCCAAAAAAATTTGGTTAATTATGTCACTTTGTTTTCCTGACCATTTATTCTTTTTCAGTTACGTCGCCCGTTCAACTTTTTCCTCTCTCTACAAACAGAACACAGACTTTTTTACCTTCCATTCGGTGGAACCAGACCTTTTCTCTCTCGATGTGTTTGTGTATTCAGAATTTGGGTTTTCTATCTCGATGAGTTTTGCTTCTCTTTGTTTTCGTGATCTTTTTTTTCCAAACCTGGATTGGCATCCATTTCCTTCGATCTTCTTTCATCGATTATCTTGGTTTTGTTTGATTGGTCGGTTTGTTCCAAATTTTGGTGTTGATTTGGATAAACAAATTTGATTGCGAGTTTCTTTATCCATGCAGTTGTCTAGGGTTCCCTCAATTGGTGCTTCAGTGCTCGATTTCGGGGATGCCTTGCTCTACCATCAGTTCGGCTACGAGGTTACGATCTGCTCATAGAGAGCTTGCACGACGTTCAAACTCAGAGCTAGAGTACTCTCTGTTGCTACATATCTCCTCGACTTTGTTGGGCAGAGCTAGCTCTGGTTGGTGGTGGAGCTGCGAGACAGATTCCATGCCGTGCTCCAGTTTTGATTACATTACACTTAGTTCGATTCCAAGTCTGATCTAATCATTCTCCTGTTCCAATGTATTATTATTAATTGTTATCAACCAGGGCACAGCTGAAACCAAGGAGCTTTCCGACGGTCATCGCCTACACCTTTCGACTTCTCCCTCTTCTATGCATCATCGCCACCTCCAGCTCCGAGTTTAACCACATCAACTTGGTCGAGTGTCGGAGGCATGAAATTGTAATAGCCAAGAAGCTTGCTGGATTTACAGGACTTGGCGACCTGGGTAACTCTCAATTTAACTATCTTCCTTTTCTTAATAATGGTTTTGAGATTATATGTAGCATGGTCTTTAAGCTAATAGTTTGAATGGCATTTTCACAATTTGTATTGTTCATTCACACATCGGAAACAATATGTTGCAGGAAGATGGGAAGAAGATAGTAGAGCTGAAGGCGAACTGGGTGTTCGAACATGATAAGAATGTAAGTTACACCTTGGCCTTAATTTCTTTCAGTGTTCTGCTCATTCTTTTCTATGTCATTGAGAAGGCTGTAACTTTGATTCTCATGTTGGAGCTGTCGTGGCTAGACTAGGCCACTATGTCAACTGGTTATTGGTTTCTTTTTCTTTATGTCGTAAGTTACAGTTTATATTGAATATGTAAAAATCATTTGGAGTTTGAATGTTGAAGTCTAGCCATGAGAGATGTTATAATTTCGCCTAATTGTTTGACGTTTTACTTCTAGCGATGAAGAAAACAAGGAAAAACAGGAAGAAGAAAATAGTCTTATTCTTATGTTTATTTCATTAATTGATACGCAGATTCTGGCTCTACGTGATTTCGTCGAAATTAGAAACCCTGTTTGGTGGCCATGTGCTGGTCTCATCTTCTTGGCCAATAAAGCAATTGGCTGGTTTTGAAATCATCTTGTATAGCTTTTAAGCAACATCCCTTGCTTTTTATCCATTTCAACTCTGGAAATAAGAACACTCTAAAACCATTATGCATTTGAATGTCTGGTATTGAATTCTTTGCAGGACAAAAAGTATGAGGATAAGGATCAATTGGGGGCCTAAACTGTACAGTTCACGGAAATTTCGTAGGTAGTCAAGTACTCATGAGTTGATTATACTTACCAATTAAGTTAGCACATGCTGTAGATGTGGTATGAAAGAAACTATGAGAACTGTATTGCTTGGCTGGATGCATGCCTTCATTCTCGAATTTGAAGTTTCACATAGTCCGTACTACTTTTCTGTTTTGTTGACATAAAATTATTTATAGAAATTATAGGGATAATGATTTGAAGCTTGTATTTATAATAATAAGATTAACAGATGAATTTTCAGTGTTGTTGTTCCCTTCGATTTATTCGCGTGTGCTATTTCTAAAGGTTTGATATAGCTTCTGAGAGCCTGTTGAAGAAAGATGACCCTGCGGAGTCCCCGACTACGGTGCTTCAAGATAAGGTCTGGATTTTATTTTCAATAATACTTCATGTTTTGTATGATTCTTGGGAAATCAGTAGTGGAAAAGGAGGAGGGAAAATTTCTGAATATTTATTACGATATTATAATGGTTTATAGAAGAAAAGGGTGGATAATTAAAGACAAAACCTTAATAGTTAATTTTATTTTTGGGATCCCTAAAGTTTTGTTTGTTTCATTGTTAAGAAATAAGAACATGTGACGGAGGATTTGGAATTTGGCTTTCTAGAAGCAAGTTCCATTTTCTTATCTACTGGTGATTCATGGACATTTGATCTTTCACTGCAATTCAATTTTAGGAAAACCTTCATTTACTATGAAACAAGCAGAAGTATTCTTTCCTCTAGATTTTATCGATGATTTCCTGTGTCAATGCAGGTATCAATGTTTTCTGTTGTTAATTGACCTGATTTACTTGCTCTTACATAGGCTTTGTATCAAGGTTTTCCTATTTTAATACAACAGATTTCCCAAGAGTATGATTTGATATATGTGATCCCAAAGGTTGGATTTTTATTTGTGTATGACATGGACTTCTATTTGGATTTCTAGATTTTATCGATGAGTTTCCTGTGTCAGTGCAAGTATCAACATTTTCTTTTGTTAATTCACCTGATTTACTTGCTCTCGTATAGGCTCTATATCAAAGTTTTCCTATTTTGATACAACAGTTTTCCCAAGAGTATGGTTTGATATATGTGATCCCAAAGTTTGGAATTCTATTTGTGTATGACATGGAGATAGTCATTGCAGTTTATAGAAATCGAATCAGTCCCGTCCCTGTTTTTTGAAAGAAAAGCTTCACCAATTGGTGGTTCTTATGCAGTAAATAGGCAGGTGAAGCTACGTACCCTGTGTTTTGATTTGAATTGCTATGCATACATATACTGTATTTGGAGCCCAAATACTTACCTTCTACTTGCTGAAAACACTTTGTAGGAACTTGGCAAATTAGTTTTCCATTCTTTCAGGTTTTCATCTCTCACTATGACTTTGGATATGGCTTGGATTTAACATGAGTTTTCATGAAGTATACAAAAAATGATCTGGGCCTATGTCAAATAAAAAACCAAGGTTGCTTTCTCAAATGTTGTTAAAGAGGGATGAGTAGGTTGATTTCTAAAATGATTGTCTACCTAGGAAAGGAAGGATCTGAGTGGTGTTGTGTGTACTTTTTTAGCGAATGTATTGTATCCTACAATTCCATTAAACGTGTGAATTTCAATATCATAACCTGGGACATTTTAGTTATATGTTTTACATGACTGATTGTCTTGAGGCACATTGTAACAGGTGCATTTGTCGGAGTGTCACTTGAAGGGAACACTGTAGCAACAAGGACTGACACCAATGTACGCTTCTATGGAGACCCACATCTCACCACAACCCATATTTTACTTAGTAAGGTGGGAGAGGACGGAGGTTGCAGAACCATTTTATGTTGCTCTAAAATACCTGTTCTTGAATCTGCAGTGTCAGTTTCAGGTAATTTTGTTAACTTAGATATCTAATAGCAGTGTGGGGTTGGAGAAGAATTATGAGTTATGGATAACATGCATGTCTGATTATGAATGATTAGATGATGATAGTTTTAGGTGGATTGTTCATTGACATGCAAGAAAGCATTTGTTTTGTTGGTTCCTTGCCAACATTGTATTTATAAATTAGTCATACAATTTGCCGTCGTACAAGAAATTTCCCGAGTAGTTCCTGTTCCCCATCAATAATGACAACATGACTAATCGTTATCTGTATCCCTTTAAATGTGGGTGGATAATATAATGAACATAAGACAATTTGTGGTGTGAAAGTACAGTAAGTATTGATTTTTAATTAGTTACTGTAATTATAGACTGCACAATTCCCTAAGGGAAAAAATTAAATTAGCAAATATGAGTATCTGAATAAATATCTCTTAACCTTTCATTTTCATTCAGTTGAAAAAAAATGTGAGGGGTAGGCAAAGAGAATATAGATGGTTATATTAAATTGTGACATAATCGGACGGTTTTGTTACTGTTCTGCCAACCACGGAGTGGTGATCGACCAATCGAATGACTGCACTGGGGAGTTACATGAGATGCTACTGCAGTATGTGTAATTGCAATCTATCTACTGTTGGCTTTGAAGTACAATATAAGATTGATGCTTTCTTTTTTTTGATAATCAATAAGATCGGTGCCGGAGATGTTGATTATGTTGTTATGCTAATGGCTATAGTTATTTTTTTTTATAAAAAAATCATGCTAAGAAAGACAAGTGATGGAGACTAGCAAGCAACTCCATTTCTTCAATAAATTCTTGATGAATAACTAAATTTTTTTCACTTGACATGGTTGGCTTTGTATTGGCGTGGTTCAGAGTTTTAGACATACGGTGTAAAAAGTTAACCTCATAATTTTCCTATCCATACAATCACATAATTAACACAGATTAATATCCATGAAACATTGATTGGGTGGCAAAACAAACCAAATCTATTCTTTTGAGAGAAAAGCTCTGGCTTTGTCCTTGCTTCTCTCTCTTTCATGCATCCGTTTCCGTAACTCTTCACTTCATCTTCCAATATATTGAATAGATAATTAAGCAAGAATTATTTCTTCTCTATCTGTGTCTCTTTCGATTTGTCTCTTTCTTTTTTTTCCTTTCGGTACATTATTATGTTGTTTCAACGCAATACCCAAAACACATTTGCAGTGGTGCCCATATCCGGAACAAGGCTACCACTATGACCAACCGGCTGTGCTATGCCGCAAGTAAAGCTTCATTCTCTTGGTTGCGCTTATCTTTAGAGCTTGCTATGGAGCTCTCGCTCCTCGCCGTTTTATAACTCAATTTCTCAAATTTGAAAATTACGTCGAGCGCATCGACGCTTGCACGCCTATCTATCTTCCTGCCGTGGTCGAGTACCTCACCACGGAGGTACGTTTCTCAACTTTGAATGTGTTCGATATTGTTGTCTGGTTTTGCCATTAACCGTATGTTTGATGTTTACAAAAAAAACGTAGGGGTGTGTTTCAAGAATTCCCGATGGACCCTGCATTTGCGGAGAGGGCCGCAAATCTCTCTTGCTTTGGAAGCGGGAGCTTCCATTGTAGGTCCACCAAAATCTAATTGGGTCCAAACCAACCCATGAGTTTCACATAGCTACTCCATTTGCGAGGAATACTTGATAAAAAAAAGTTGTTCGTTTACAATATCTTTTGTTACCATTCTTTCCGTTTATAAAAGTACGTTTGTTTCCAAATATTCAATTTATATTAAAAATTACAAGTTTTTCTCTATTTATGGTTAAAGTTGTACACAGTGTTTCGATTTTATGCATAGTATGATGCATAGATAAAATTTTACATTTATAGACGTATTCTAAACAACATAATTTTGAGCACAAGAAATTGTTAATAGAACCGTGCAACGCGCGATACATTACACTCTGGATAATATTGTTTCCTAATGATCCGAAATGCCTGTTCAAGCTCAAACGAAGACAATTTTTATTGGGCCCGTGTTTGACGATCAACAAGTCCCAAAGACAATCTCTATAAGTCGTCCTTTTACCCAAGCAGGTTTGGTCTTATTCATATTGTTTTGCCTAATAAACTGCAACAATGGTTCTCACATTATGTTGACTATATTGTATTGTTATTCTTATATGTCAAGCCTACTTCAACTTTACACTCTTGCTTGACTTTCTACAGGTCTTCACCCATGATCAGTTGTACGTTAGTGTCTCACGGGTTACATCCCGTACAAGGCTAACCATTGCCAACGTTGATGAAGACGTCGATGACCAAACTCTTGTGAAAAATGTAGTTTGTATGAAGTCTTTCAGAATATAATGTCTGATGGCAGATAGCTTTGGTAACGTACCATGTTTGTTGTGTTTACAAGTTGTCAAATATGTTTCTATCTGCTGATGTTACATTGCATTCATTTCCACTTTTCCGTTACGTTATTTATGCAACAGCCTACCCAACCGGATTCGTAGGAACGCTATTAATGCACTCGAATCTTTAGGGGCATATCATATTCAGAATTTGGTGCAGGCACCCCTCATTTCTCACAATCGAGCACAGGCTCCATTTGTTTTACTTTGTATAAATACGATTGTGTGAGGCAATCCGCTGGTGCTAGCTTTGATGTTTTGTAGGAACTCTTCACATGGGGTTGCTAAGGTTGATGTTTTTTAGTAACTCTTGATGTAGGTTGCTTCCAGGGGCTTTTGATATTTTTCCCCCACAAATAAAAACTTTCATATATCGCTAATATATATCTGTATTTACTCATTTTCTATATAATCCGCTCGCTGTTTGGCCCAACATGGTATTTACATATTTGTTTCTTTCGCAGCTCTGTGCATTAAGAGGGTAGTACCCTGCATCAAACGTAAAGAACCCCTGCAATACCTTCCGATTTCGGCTGCTTTACTACAGTCTTTTATATATAGTGTATCTTTCTGATACCACAACGCTTACAAAAAATATTGCAAGTAGCACCGTACGTGCACTACATTAGTATATCTATAAAAAAAACTTGATCTTGCCACGTGGATCTCTGTTTTGCTGAAATTTTAAGAATGCTGCGCGGAAGATAAACGAGTTTGAGGGGATGTGGTTCGAGGACCCTTTGTCTTCTGGGTTTGCTGCTCTTGCGATTAGGCTTTTTGACACGCTGTAACAGTCGAATTGATGGAACCCGTATGGCGCTCCAGTGACCTCCTTCGGTGTGTAAGGTTCGGGCACAGAACAGTCTCCTTTCAATGGTCCCATTGCGCGACCGTTCGGAAGGTCAGGCTCCTCGGCAACCATGGACGCGTCGGATTTGTAACGGTGTGTGGTTGTGTTAGGGCTTGATGTGTGTTGGAATTTATGGCAGCCGTTTTGGTAACCCCGTCCAGTTTGTTCCCAGTTGTAGTATAAGATCCTTCTGCGTGGGCTGTCTTTGTATTCACGTTCTCCGGTGTGTTCGTCACCGTGGTCTCGGCCATCTCTCTTTGCGTAGGCACACCTTACTTAAGGTCATTGTTCTCGGTGACGGTGGGTCTGTTGTTTGGCTTTCGCTCCCTCGACAATTTATCTCATAGGATGTCGTATATGTCATTCCTTCCACCAATCATTGAAACTAATTTTTATTGCAAATCTGCTCACATACCGCCACTGTAACACCCTTTCTTATTTTAATTTGTGCATATAAGTTCTGTGCTCATGCTGCAATTGTGTATGTTAGGGTTGATAGTTGAGTACATAATTGTAGGAACTAATTTCTGAAGCAACTGGCTTTTGAAATACCAAGTTATGTTTTATTTTATGGTGTATTGTCATATTTTTGTAGAACAAGTTGTGTTGGATCATGTTCCCATTATTAATAAGTTTCACTTTCATATTATGTTATTGATTTCCAATTAGAATGGTCATTGACATTATCATTCCATTAGGTAGTTTGTGCATGTTTACTGGAGCTACTGGCCGAACCTTTCTCATATTTGGTCGGTTGTGCATGTTTACCCTGTTATTGTACCATCCTTATTGCTAGAGTACAATGGTAATTTATATGTGGCTCATAGAGTATCAAATATGAAGGACTACGCAAAGCAGCTTTCAAACATGTGTATGCTATTCACCTTCCAATCCTTCCGAAAGTTGATTCTTGAAGAAGGAAAAAACATGGTCTCCATATAACCAGACTGTATATGGACTTGTAGGCAAGTTCGGTGTGTAACTGGTCATGATATATTTTCCTTTTACTTTTAGCATGTTTAATCATAGTTCGAGTGCTTTGTTTAAAATTAAAGCGAAGATGGTTAACTTTGAACTGCTGCTATCTAAAGTGAGAAATCATCTTTGATCCTTAAATAGTTTTACTTTTGTTTTTTCAAGCTCCAGGTAGCTTGGTCGTGAGGATGGTTCATGTGCTACATTTGCAAGGTTTGTCTCAGGTTCACTTCTCTACTATGCTCTTTTGGTGGTTATATTTGACTGCTAGAAACCTTTCTCACATTGTATTTTCCCATTATACGCACTTTCTAGCTTGATTTCTTCTCTCCTTTTTGGTCCTTTTAAGTTTATTCCCATATGATTTCTAATAATGACGTTGGCTTATATTATTATGCATATAAATATATATTCTATGTATACAAAAGAATTCAAGTTGTCTTCAATTTTACATCAATGAATAATTGTTGAAACATTGGCATTCCCTGCAGGATCTTTCTCAACCAAAGTTGGAAGCTAGTCCACCAGATGGTCTTTTGGCAGTTCCTCTCTTAAGACACCAGGTTTGGAGCTACCTTTATCTACACATGGTTGCCCGACATCTATGCAACAAGGTGAAACTTATTAATTATTATTTTTATATACAACATACCTGGATATTGTACATCTGTTAGCACTGCAAGCTGAGCAGCATGTGTGGCTTTATTTGCATATTATATATAGTTGAACGCATTGATGCAGGAGCAGAAGGTCTGCAATCACCTAAAATTCAGTTTCACAGTAAAGGTGTTTGTCAACACTGGAATAGTTTTTTTTTTTTTATAGAACTGCACCAGATATATTAAACCAACTTGATTCAGTACGTTGAAACTTTTTAAACAATTGTTTTAAATGATTGGCTAAGAACTACTTTTTATGACTAGCATGGCTTCAGGTATAGTAGTTGTGTTTTATTTACTTTCACATGTAAGGGTTCTTTTTTATTCTGCCATCATGTTACCTACATCTTTTTGCTGGCTTAGTATAAGCGTTGTTCTAATCTGGACATATTAATAGTAATAGAGATTTGCTCTGAATGTTTTTGATGTGAGAATGAGTAGAGTAATGAGGGTTTCAAGGGAAGTGATGATCAGATTGCTGTTGGAGGAACTGGTGGTGGTTGGGATTTCTTACTTGGGCGCTTTTTGTCTGGAATTATCTGAAACTGGTAGGTTTTGTTTTTGGTAGTTTTACATATTGTGACATTTATTTTTCAGCTGGGGTATTAAAAATTCAGGCAAATACTTCAGAAGAGTCTTTCATTATTTGGTAGCAAATGTTTGTAGTCTTATGATTTGACTTCAAATTAATGTTTAATGCTTTTCAAATTTGTAGGCAATTCTTATTCAAGTCCCTCGAAAGGAAGATGAGATAGAACAATCTTTTTGTGTTAACGACTGCAAAATGTATTGGGAAAGTAATGGGGAATATCTCGCTGAAACTGTTTCATCGCCATACAAAAGCAAAGAAAAGCATGTAAACTGGATTTGAGCTTCTCACAATTAAGAAGAAAGATATGCCTATTGAAGTTTTGGAGCTTGAGAATAAGAATGATAAGATTATTTCTTTTGCCTGGGAGCCAAATGGCTCCAGGTTTACTGCTAGCCAGGTTTGCATATATTAGTTTTAGAGTAAATTCCAAAAAACTACTACCAAACAAGTGATTAATTGTAAAAACCTACCCTGTTATAAACTCTGTATTTTGCTACCTGGAACTATTTTTTAGGTCTACCGTTATTAACATAGTTAGATTTCATATTAAATGTTTATTTTACCTTTGCACTACGTAACAAAATCAATCTACACATACTACAAGACAAAATTATTTTCCAAATTTGATTTTCAATTTCTTTTCAAATCATAATTAATATTACAAACTAATATTATAGAAACAACATATTTAATAATAGGAAAAAAACTTTGACTTTAAAAAGTAAAAAAAAATGAAAAAAATTATTTTCAAAATCAAATTTTAATTTTAAGAAATAGTTTAGAAATAACAATAAAATTGAGAAAATGATTTTGACTATTAGAAAACTATCAATTTTTATTTTTATCATTTAGCATAATAATATACTTTCTAAAAAAATTACCGTTTTTTTTATATAATTTTATTAATTAAGAAATAATAATAATTTATTTGATTAAAAATTAAAATTTCTTAATTAATCTA
>JAYMSW010001653.1:0-15759 GCA_036897725.1 Erodium texanum | reverse complement strand
TGCGCGTGGTCGGGTTTCGTTGATTCGTCCCGAGTTATGATTGGTCCGGGTTTCATCGGTTGGGAGTTTCTCGATGGTATAGGATTTTGTGCATTGCCATTTGACTCGTTTCCGGATGAATCCTACGGAAACAATGAAATCAATAAGTAATATTGAGAAACTGTACGCGTTTTATTTAAGGCAGAACATAAGTTTTCAGTCTGACGTCTGAAAACCAGGTCGAGAATAAAAAATTTAAATGAATCAAAAACTCTCAACCATTGGAACCCGAGCTAATGAAAATTCAGGACGAGTCAACGGAACCCGAACCCGCAAAGGCTCGGGCGGAACCAACGATGTGGAAGCACCGTCCGACCCAACGAAACAAGAAGTGCCTTCCAAAGAGACCGCACATTTTATTTAAGACAACATACGAGTTTTTAGTCTGATGTCTGAAAACCAGGTCGGAAATAGAAAAAATTAAATTAACGAACCTCATTACTGGGCACGTCTTCCTCGACATCCTCCTTCACAAAGGTGGTAGCCGGAGAGTTTTCTATCATGCCCGTTGATGGGGGATTTCTAACCGGAACGGAATTGCTCGGAGACGGGGAGGTGGGATCATGTTCCCGGGTAGGGACGTCGTCATCGCCCCTTACCTTGGGCTTGCTTGCGCAAGCACCCATTTATATAACGGATACTTTTGTATCTCTGAGGTACAAGGAATTGGAAATGTGTTTGAAGAGTAATTTGGGGATGTGAGTCTTGGCATGAATGAGGAGATGGAGATGAAAGAGAGGAATTGTAAATTTGAGAATTTCAAGGATGTTTTTGTTTTTGTTGCTAGTTTGGGCGTTGGTGCGTGTTTGTTGTTCCGATAATTATTCTATACAGTTGAAAGCAATTTTAGTAATACATCCGTATTTTGAGTAGGAGACAGTATAGTCATGTTTTCAGTTATCTGGTAAATATTTTACTCGTTCATGCATTTCTCCACAAATAAAACTTGATGCGCGTTCAATGTCTTTTGGCATGGTAGTCAAGTAGAACCTCACTAGATGATTGTTATGTACTGTTAGGGGCGGATTCAGAGTGGTATAGGGTATGCCACGACATACCTTTGTTCTTGAATGTTTCGTAATATCGCAGAGTTCTCAGTTACCTTCGATTTGGTATCTTACAAGTCTACATCGGAGTGATATAATCATTTGAAGTTCTGTTGCATGTTTGACCTTTTTTTGTATTTTAAAATGCTCTTTTTTAGCTCCGAACTCCTCCAGCACTTCTAACAATCCAATTGTTGATAACATACCCTAAATTATATTCCTGGATCTGCCCTTGTGTACTGTTCTATTTGTATATTGTATATGTAAATGTATTGTAATTGTTATGTCTGAGAATATCTTTTATATATATATATATATATGTCGATAGTGTTATCGTTTTCCTAGTCTGACTGTTAAGTGCTATGGAAGTTATGCGAAATTCAATACTTACTGCTGTTTTCACCAAGTTTTGCTTCATTTTTAACATCATCATTAATAGTGCATAAATAGTAAGGTTAAGATCACAAATCAACACAAACATTAGATGACAACCACATGGTTTGTTTTTGGAGTTTTCCTTAAAACAAACACTAATTTTGGAGCCAAAAGTGGAGGTTACAAAAGCATCAAAACACACTGGTTTCCATGAAACCCAATCCTTGTTTTTGCTCTTGGCCTCCACAAAGACATCTACATATTCCCTAAAGCAAAAGTCTTAGAGTTGATTCCTCAGCTTGTGAAGAGGGTCGATCCTCGTTACTAATTTCCTAAAAAACGATAACTCGAAATATAACTTTAGATCCCCTTTTCAGCTCAAACACACAAACATCACCGACTTTCAAGCCATTGTCCTTTGCAAAAGCACTCCAACCCGAATAAAGTTTCGCGCTTCTCTTATTACCACTTACTCGAAAATTGAACTTGGCGGGCCAGGTTCTCCCGTCCGAAGTAAAAAGGATGACATCACCGTGATCTTGACCGAAGTGAGTCTGCATGAACTTTGCCGGTATAGACTGCACAAATGAAAGATGAACCCAAGAAGTGATGTTAACCTAAGCTTGATGGTCCATTTAGGCATGTTAATTTCAATTTTCTATAGCAAAGCTTACCAATTTGACCCCTTTGTGAACGTAGCTTTGGTGCATGACTACCATGAAAAAGGGGTTCTCGGATTTGAATTCCTTAGCCTTTTGAAGTTTTATAGCTCTTTCCTCTAAAGTTAACTCTCTCGTGTCCCCGTAAGTGTAAGATTTTAGCTGTTTGCGATGAGAATGCACATTCCTACCTTCTTTTTTGCATGACAATTAGTGAAATGAACAAAATCTCGAACAACGTTGTTGTGAACTTGAATTAGGGGTTGAAAAGTTTGTGTACCTTCTACTTCTTGCTTCTGACTTTGTGTATCGTTTTCACTCTTCACCGTCTTGAGATCCTAGAACTCGATATATGTAAAAAAATTATGAGTGCTAACATAAGCGGGTATTGAAATTGAGTTCTACATACCATAGTTCTGTCTCGTTTGTCTTTATCAGTTATATTTGTTTGAGCTGATCATAGAAACAAAGAGAAAAGATAAAGATAAACTCAATCCATGTATCGGTGTAAACCCAAATTGGAATAGCTTACATATATACCTTGTGAGAGCGGACAATTCGGATCAAAAGTTTCTCGGAAAATGACAACTCTGAGTGAAATTTCCGGGCTTTTGATCATCTCAAAGACACATACATCACCTGCTCTCAAACCATTATCATCGACAAAGACCTTCCAACCATTGTATAGTTTTGCTTTCATCATCTTGTTCACTTCGTACTTGGCCAACCAAGTTCTTCCATCTGAAGTAGAGAGCTTGACATTGCCGGCTTTCTGAATGAAGTGCCTACGCACAAAGTTTGCCGGTATACTCTGCAAGGGAAAATAACAAAAATAACATAACCCAAGAAAAAAAAAATGTGACAGTCGGTCCAACAAGTTAATATCGGTTTAAAGATTACCAATTTAGATCCCGGGTAGATGTAGCTTGGCTGCAAGAAAACCTTGAAAAAAGGGTTTTCGGTTTTGAAATCACCGGCTCTCTGAAGCGATCTAGCTTTTTCGTCGAATGTAAATTTTTTCATACTCACGAGAAACCTCGATCTAGGACTTCGATGAATATCTTGAGAAGCTAATGTGCGTGCATCATTGTCAGTTTTGCTTATCGATTCAACCCTCTTCTTCTTCTGAGGCGGAGTTTGAGGATCGAAATCATCTGGATTTTCAACGGGAACGTGTTTCTTTGGTGTGTTAAGCCGTTCATTAGGTCTATAGTCGATCTCTGACGTGCTCACATCGTATATGAAGATAGAGAATTTCGAGTTTCCCTCGTATCTAAAAGCTACCAAATGTCCGGGACAGAGAGAGTAATACCCTACAAATGGCTTCCAACCATTTTCTAACCAAAACTCGCCATTATCGTGTCTCTTAAGACCTATTTGCCACACCCTACCACTTGGAACCTCTAAAAGTACCGAATCCGATAAGGTTTCTCCATATTTTCTCACAAACTTCTTCGGAATCTTCTGCAAATAACATGAAACAAAGTAACATTCATGTGACAGAAAATAAAACACTGTTGTTGCTGTTGTTGTCCAATGAATCAGTACAATGTTGCTGTAGATAACATAACAGATTGGTAAGCAAAATGCCAACACAACAATCACAAATCACCAAGTTCTTAACCCTTTTTAAGATCAATTGATTCAATTTCAATGTGTACTTGTGACCTAACATTGCAAAGCTTAATTAACCAAAAAATGAGCTCCTTGCTGGGTGAGAACAAACGGCTACAGAAACTAACATGAATGCAAACATCTTTATTGAGGTTTTTCTCTTATTAATGAACTTGATTAAGAATTTTCCCAAATGTCTGAACCATAAAGTTTCTGGGCAAGTGATGAACAAGACCCAAATGCAGAAAACATAAAAATGGGGGAAAAGATTTGAACTTTAGGGCAGAAATCAAATTACAAGCATGCCATTGTTGTTGATTTTGGATTTGGTTTGATGGGTAATGATCAGATTGAAGAAATTCAGAGAATCATGAAAAGGGGTAAGAGTGAAATTAGGTAAATTGCTTACCAGCTTCTCTTGTACAAGAGTTTCAGGCAAAATGATCTTGAAGAAATGAGGAGGCTGAGGAGCCAGAGTTGGCTTGTCATCTTCTCTCTGCTCAGGTGAAGCCATGGCTGAGAAAATGTGGAGCTTGTGCTAGGTTGAATCGTTGAGTTGGTGTTTTTCACTGACTTGGCATTTAATCGATTTACGGACGATATTGGAATGGTGTATAAATAAATATTAAATATTTTAATTCCGATATGAATTATATCTTAATCTATATATTTTTTTAAAAGAAACATATCAACTGATAAAACGAATAAGATAGTAGTCCTCCTAAAACCTACATTTAGTGGGAATAAAATTCTTGTCGTCAGCTTCTCACTGAGATAACTCGTGTACCGCTTATAACCAAATTAGACCTAAATGAGAGAACCTAAGACGTAATATATGTGCATCTAAGCCAGACTAAATCTGACACTAAGCCAGACTAGTTTTAACCAAAAACTAGACTAAAAGTGACACCAAAACTAGACTAACGCTAACACCTTATTAATTAAAATACAAGAAAAAACAATAGCTAAACTACGGTCTGAAGAAAGGTTGCCTCAAGACAAATCTTCACACTCAGCTGGACAACGAGTATAGGAGCCCCACTAAGGACCGGATTAAGCAGTAGCAAGAAGAAAAGGAACCGGAGAGGGGGAGGGTATGCTCAGAAAAACACTCTTCCTCCTCTCCAAAACTTCGACGACAGAAAAAAAACCCTAACAACAAAGAGAGAGTCGCATCTTAATCTACATCTCATTTAACTCAATTGAAGATTTTAATCTCTGTCTTACCATGTCTTTATCTCTAAAATATTTCACTACACTTGTCTTAGAAGGTGTAAATGAGTTGAATTGTTTTGTTTAGGTTCATCGTAATCCATATCTCTTTCTAATTCGATCGGAGATTTTAGTCTTTGTCATACCATGTCTTAATTTCTAAAATGTTGTATTATACTTGTTTCTAAAGGTACAAATGAATTGAATTCAACTAAAATTTATTAAGAACTTGTTTGTTTAGATTTTTTTCCCTTATAGTCTCAGTTTATATTCTGCTTGACTTTGTTTATTTCGTTCAATCTTTCTTAGAATAATCCTCAAAAGATAAAATTTACATATACTTTTTTTTTTTACAAATTACAACTTAATATATGTTTAAATCCTCCTTATATTTTAATAAGATTCAAAACTATGATCTTTTTTTATCAAATCTGATTAGTCTAGTGATTAGACACTTAAATTTTATTCCAAAGTCTTTCAGGTGCACTTGCCAACAACAGTATTAATAGTTACCCATTACAAAAACTCAGTTTGTTTCTTTTATTATTGCATTATGTTGGGTTGGGCTAAGTAAAGTCAGCTGAGCAGAAACAGAGATAGGAAAGCCCATCATGGATTGTAGTCCACTTGAAACCGACAGGCCCAACCCAGAACCAACGAACAATCAAGGACAAGCAGCACAGAGAAGCAAGCCCTAAGGTTTCGATATGCCTCAGAAAAAGCCCCTCAATTCAATCGCACCCAAAACCTACAAAACCGTCCATGTTCTCGAGACCGAATTGGTTCATTTCTCCGACATGCTAATACCCAGATGGCGAAACCTCGTAACGCTCTCGAATTCAATCATCCCATCTCTGTCTCAACCTCCAAAGTCAACCCATTTCTCCAGGTTCCACGCCACACCCGCTGCTTGCGAGAGATGGAGGGGTAAAGTCAACCCTGTGAGCCTCAATCTTCCTCCTTTTGTCTCGCTTCGATCAATTTTTGTGTCTTCATGTTCTTGATTTTACTGGGTTTCTGTAAATTTTGGAGCTTTGCTTGATAATGAAGCTGTTCCTATGGAACTACTGGTTTTTGGGGCTTTGATGATCAGTTGTTTTGGTTTAGCTTTGATGAGTTCTACAAATTTGACTAGAAATGTGAATCAGATTGGCCTTTTTATTTGTCTTGGTCTTCTTAACAAGCTTCCTAAATTTGTTTTGATTCATCCTATAATGTTAATTGATTGTTTGAGATCTTTATGCTCTTTTCTTCATCAGGTTTCTGTAAATTTTGGAGCTTTGCTTAATCATAAAGCTATCATATTCTGATAAAACTATTGTTTTTTGGATATTGATTTGGATTGTGTTGCTGAAGTTACATTTTGTAGCTGAAGCTCAGTTGTTTTGGTTTAGCCATTGACGAGTTTTACAAATTTGTCTAGAAATGAGAATCAGATTGACCTGTAACGTATAAAATTCAATCTATATCAGCTTCACAGAAATGTGTTCAAAATGATTTTACAATCAATTGGAAAGTGTAACAAGTTACTACTCTTTTGCAGGAAAAAAGCAGAACTCAGAAACCGTCAAAGGTAAAAAAAAAAAAAGATTAATTTTTATTTCTACGCATTGCTTACAGTTAATAATAGATGTTTCCTGACAGTCAAAATATTGAATTCAGGCCCAAATTAGAATTACTGTCCGCCAAAACCGTGCCGACTCAAAGAAAGCTCTGAAGAACCTCTTGAATAGATATTCATTTCAGGTATATATATCTACATGGTTATTTGGTTTGAGACCCGTGTTACCATTTAAAGGTCATGTAAGTGCAGAATAAGGTTAATTCATTATAATCAATTATTTTTATGGTTATGGTACATTTTGACACCATCATATTGGATTGTCGTATCAAAATTTATAAATCAAGCAGCAAAATTCATAGAAACTTTTGGTTATTTGATCATTTAATTGCTTTGCACATTTACGCAGCCTGCAAGTAGTGACTGGGCTGCGCAACAGATAAATAGTAAGAAAACTCAGTCAAATTCTGCTCGACATACTGCAAAGCCCAAAAAGAAAAAACCGAAAAGTAAGCTTCTTTTTTGTAGTTAAAACTCCTTAAAAAACCTGTCTAAAACATTTTTTGGCATATGGAATGTGAGTCTAAAAAAAACCCGTCTAAACTATTTTTTAGTTTAATATATAACATTTTGTCTATTCTATTTTCTTTTATCTTCCCATGAACTGAAGCCAAACCTATCTCTAATGCTTCTCTTTTGTGTTCAGGTAAGCCAGATGGATCGAGAAGAGAGAGCTTTTATTACGAGGACTATTATGATTATTCAGAAAGAGTATTTGAAAGAGCTTTTAGAAACAAATGGAGTTCATGGTCCGATAAGAAAACACATAGCAAATCTTCGTCCCACAGTTCATATGAATATGAGTGGACAAGGTATTCAAGAGAGGCCGAAGATGAAAACGAGTCTGATGACGAGTCATCATCTTACGTAGGATCACATTCAGATAGAAAAACTCTTGGCCTGCCTCTAACTGGCCCTTTAAAGATCAAAGATGTTAAAATCGCGTAAGTCCTTCGATTCGATCATTTTCTTTGAAAGATAATGAACCTCAAAAGTTAATTTCCTTCTTTTTTTCCCATTGTCTTTTGTAGTTTTCGCTTATCGGCTTTGAAGTGGCATCCTGATAAGCATCCGGGTACTTCACAGGTCAGTCTATATAAATCTTTGGGATAATTGCACATGGCTATTCCCATGTCTAAGCTTTTGCATCTAAGTGTAAAGTCTAAAATGACCTTCACTACTCATCAAATTTAATGATAGTGAAGGGTACTTTAGACTTTTCTATTTGCAAATTAACTACAAGCGCAATGAGAAAAAAATGTTAGGGGAGCTATAAAACCGTTTTAAAGTTGGGTCATAGTTATGTGCAAAAGACGTATAGTTCGGGATAGCTATATGCAATCATCCCTAAATCTTTTAAACTCCCTATCTTTTATAACTTCGGGCTAATACTAATTTTAAGAAATGGTACTCAAAAACATTTTTTCTTCATATATAGTATCCGAAATAGCAATGTTGTTTAGTTTTGGTACCCAAATGTAAAATTTTGTTAAGTTTTGAACAAAATGTGTACTTTTGAGTAAGAAATTCAAACAAAACCGATACATAGGGTTCCAAACATTTTCTTACTATTTCTTATTATCATTGTTACATGATGTGGTTTGCAAATTTTTATCGTCTCATCTTTACAGGAAATGGCTGAAGAGAAGTTCAAATTATGTCACAATGCATATCAATCACTCTGCAAAGTTCTCGGACTTTAAGCTGTAGGTTTCGGTTCAAATTCATCAAGTTCTGAACTCAAAGGGAGGCCTAAATAACATGTGTATATATAGATATATGTTAAGCCGAGGTTTCGATTCTTTCTAGCAAAATCATGTAACAAAGATAAATGTGACTTGAACTCTGACTATCAGATCATTGATTACTCGATTAAGATTTCTGAGTAGTTTGACCAAATTATGTTTTGCTTGTTGCAGAGATGTAAAGTCTGCATCCAGAAACTGTACATTTGCATAGTAAACTGCAACATTTAAATGGTTGATGTTAGGAGCAGTGGAAGCTGTGGCAGAGTTCAGTCAAAACCTTAAATGCTCATGAATGAAACCATTTCCCATTCCATTTCCAACATTTTAGATTTCAAATTTGAATTGAAACATGTACTTATGGTTTACTTTGATGTTGTAATAATCACTGTAATTGTTGTTTTGCTTTTGAATATAATATTAAAATAGTTAATTGTTTATATTTAATACTTAAAAGTGCAAATGAGTAATATCACACTTTTGACTGAAATGTGTATATGACCCAAGGACCACATCTGGACTAAGATGAGTAGTCTAAACAATGGAGACAAACAGAGGGTTTGAAACTTAAGAGCAGACTCAAAAATTGAATTTTGATATTGACCCACCTAATCAATATCTTAATCAACAAAACCTAAACCCAAATCAGTATTAGCTATACACAAGAGTGAAGCTTTTATCACCAACCATCAAAGACCAAAACTGTTATGAAAATGAAAGCAGAAACCAAAACAGGCCACAACATAACATAGAATCAATTAGCCCATTTATGGCTAAACTGTACTAGACTAGGGGCCACATCTGAATTTACATGAATGGTACTAAACAATGCCAGAAGAAGAGGATAGAGGCTCAAAAATTGAATTTTGATGTTGACCCAATTGATAACAAAACCCAAAACTCAATCAATGAATCAGAACAAAAGGATCAATTAGAGTTGGTGGTTTAGTTTAGTTCAGGAACAGGATTAGCATGAACAGTCAAGCAATGAAGAGAAATGTAAGTTGGAGATTGAGAACTGAGAGGCTCAAATATTGAATTTTGATATTGACCCAATCAGTTCAATAGTTTCTCACAAAACAGTGGAGTAACTAATTAATCAACAAAACCCAAAACTTAATCAATGAATCAGAACAAGAAGGATCGACTACAGTTGGTTGTTTAGCTTTAGTTTAGTTCAGGAGCAGAATTACCATGAACAGTTAAGCAATGCAGAGAAATGTAAGCTGGAAACTGAGAACTGAGGCTCAGAAATTGAATTTTGATATTGACCCAATCAATAATAACACTAGAGTAATTAATTAATTAATTAATCAACAAAACCCAGAAGCTAATAAATCAATCAATCACAAAGGGTTTGGTCTAATCTAGAGTCTAGTTTAGTTCAGAAGCAGAGAAGAACTACAGAAGAAGAGATCATGAAGCCGTAGATGAAGATCAAGAACCCGAAATGGAGAGCCCAGTTCCTCTTGAACTTGCCAAAGTAGCTCTCCGGCGGCTCCTGGTAGTGAATCTCCAGATCCTCGTCCCCGCCGTCGAAATCCGCGCCGATCCCGTTCCCGAGCCTCATCTTCATCTCCCGGAGCTTCTCGGTGGCGAGGCCGAGGGTGAGCTTGTGGCATCGCCGCTGGTACTTGAACCCATTGATGCACCGGAGGGTCTGCGCGACGGAGACGTAGAAGATGAGGTGGGCGAGCGAGAGGAGCGCGATGGGTACCCAGCAATGGCGGCACTGGAGGCGGGAGGGCTGCGACTCGGCGAGGGAGACGAGGCTGGGGGAGAGGGAGAAGAGGGGGGACCGGGTGTGGAGCTCCTTCTTCTGGAGATCGATCGAGCGCTTCTTCTCGAGGGTCTTCTCGAAATGGAGCTGGATTATGGTGTTGAGGGCTTGGAGGGCGGTCTCTTTGGGGATTGTTGAGTGGTGGGTCTCGTAATCCGCCATTGGAGCTTGAGCTTGAGCTTGAGCTTGTGAGGGTTTTGAGGATATGAGAGGAGAGGATGAGGGAAAAGGGCCGTTGGAGATCGAGTTTCAGAGTGTGTGCTGTTTTGATGATCATTATGATTGTGATCCAACGGCTGTGAGAAGAGAACTGGTGAATGTGCATTTAATTGTGTTTAATATAATAAAACTCTATGCTAAATTTGCTAATCATAGGTACTGAACTCAATGTTTTCAATATAGAAATCTCTGAGAGATTGAGTTACACTCGTTTTAATACTCAACATCTCTTTATAACTTGATGTTGAAATATAATAGAAGGCTTTTTCGACCTTTTATTTATAATAACTTATTGTGTTTTATTTTTTTATATCAAATATACACTCTACACGATCTTTATGTTGTAAAAAAAACAGCTTTCTCTAATTATTTGGATGGAATTCTTTTAAAAATGCTCAAAATACCCCTATAAACCATGAATCTAAACCTTAAAGCTAAATCCTAAAACTATACCCTAAAAGTAGTCGACAATAACGGCGGTGGAGAGTCAGTGTGAAATTTTAATGTATTTTGAGAGGCATACAACAATTTGATTAGTCCATAGAAACACTATCCGAGTAAGAGGTTAAATATTATAATAATAAATCATCTGATTGAGAGAATACTGGTGAAGAAGAGATTAAATTAAAAAGAACGAGGAGTGATTCCAAGTTAATTAGATTTAATAAATTTATTATTGACAAAAAAAAAAGGTTTTTCTCATCTATATTGACTCTTGAACCAATGAAAAATATGAGAATAATTAATATAACTGTCCCTTTCGGTTGGTATAATCCAATAAGGTTTCTCAGGGCAAGGTTAACAAGCTGGCGTCGATCAGTACTGGGGCTTCGACATCGGTATTGACATCGCGTGTAAAAAAAGCTAACACCGGTACTAGCTCGACATCGCAACTCTGCAGGGAGGCAATGTCGAGTGACTGTGTCAACGCGGAGAAGGCGACACGTCCTCTCTATCTTTCGGCTTCATCTATAGAGGCTTTGACGTCGATGCTGGGGAACCGAGCCGTTGGCCTTGTTTTTTTTGACACCAACACCCAGACCACACACTAATCCTACCGAATCCGACGTGACAACACTGGCACCGATACACCGTTGGCCTTACCTCATTTCCTTAAAGATCAGAGGTTCGAATTTTAATGAATTAATTTTAAGTGATAAACGTAACTTTGTACTAGCAACTACTGCTACTAAGATAATATGAAGAGCAAGACCTATCAAAGTCTCTTCCTATTCTTCAATGTGGTCCATTGAAGGGCTATAATGGCTGATACCTAATTCATATGAATGAGGATAGGAGCTTTTATCATGGGGATGAAGAAGCCATACCATTTACATGGTTACTACCAAAATCTCTGTAGCCATAATAAAACCTTACCCTGATTTTCTCAACATTTGCTCCCACATTGACATCACAGATTCAAGCTATTTGCAGAATGTTAGGTGCATTGTCTTGGAGCACATACATAAATGGAACAACACAACTGATTTGATGCTATGTGAGGCCAAGAAATGGCCTTTTTATTTCAAAAATGAACCCAATTCTCATTTCCACCCATTGCTCCAAACCAAACATAGAGTGAGGAACTGAAAATGAATGAAAATACAGAAGTTTCTATCAATGTCAAAAGCAAGCCCATCGGGACTAACCTGATGGTCAGTGAGGTATCTCCCCTCCTTGAGTCAAAGGTTCGCACCCTAATGGATGCAAGCGTTAGCTTAGGGTTAACTTAGGATGGACTGGGATTTCTGGTTTCGTTGGTGATAAAAAAAATGGGTAACTACAGTTACATACACACTTCCACTTTTCATTTACACGAACTCACCAAAAATAACTTTTTGTGATAGAAACACCACTCTACCTTTCATAAACATACAAAAAACCAAATTTTCATCTAATTTAGATGGAATAGTTAAGAATTTTTTTATAAAAAAACCCAAACTATCCCTCTAAATTCTAACCCCAAAACCCTAAAGCTAAACCTCAAACCTAACCTATGGGGGTGGTGGCGGCCGACGGTGGTGGTTGATAGTTGTGGCCAACGGTTAGGACTAGGTGGTAGATCCAAGAAATTTTGATTTTATGAGGGGCATTTGAGACATTTTACATGTAGAGGTTAACAGAGTTAGGTTTTTTTAGTGTCTATGTCACAAAAGGTCTCTTTGGGTGAGTTCGTATAAACGAAAGGTACAAGTGGGTATGTAATTATACCCCTAGAAAACAATGTCAAAAAAGCACAATGATCATATGCCAAAAATTTCAGCTCAAAGGTGATTAGATCATCAAAAATGCAGCCATTTCATTGTGTAGCATCAATAAGATGCTAACCTTAACTAATCAAAACAGACACAAACAGTGGATTTTTCAACAGAATGTAAGGTGATTACATACCTGACTAAAATCTAGGAGCGTCCTCGAACACGAGACTCTCACCATTATTCTTATTATGCTCTCTCTAGTCTCTAATATTTATGCAAAAGTATTGAGATATGAAACATATACATACATACTTGAATGCTGTTTAGTCCATGGTGTTTATTGAAGAAGGATCGTTACCGATAATTTGATAGCTTTCTTCAACATTTTCTTGCCCCTTACCTACATCATCATCTTGTTCTTGACCCTGGTTCACATCCTCACCTTTGTCTTGCTCCTCTTGAGCTCCCATCATGCGCAATAGAAGCTCCTCGGGCTTGAAATCAAAACCAGAAGTACCTGAATTGTTGTCTTCGTTCCTGTTGCTCTTATCTTTGTATAAAGAGTTTAGTAGGTGAAAGTAAGTACAGGTTTTGGAATCCTCGGGGCGTTTCTTCTTGCTCTCTTTGACCTTCTTGTAGTACTTGTTTATGTTCTCCCATTTCTCTTTACACCTCTTGGCGTTTCGGTCATAACCAAGCCTCCTCATGGCTGCTGATATCTCCTCCCATAGAGGGCCTTTCGGGGAATTTTCTTGATCCGGAGTATCAAGGTTCGTTCTGAGCCTAATTAGAGCCTCGACCTCTTCTTTGGGCCACCGGGAAGAACTCATCTGCCCAAAACTCAATCCGTTCTGTCTTGTGAGAATTGGAGTCGATTCTTCCCTATCGTTGACGGGCCTTTCCTCGGGCCATTGCACCGAGCTCTCTTGTTCAGAAAACTTCTGCAGAAAAGCAAGCACTGCGGCGTCTTTTGCTGCAGCTATCGATCGTTCTTGGGCCAAAAGGGCCCGTTCATTCTCGATTCGGGCGGCTTCTTCCCTCTTCCATGCCTCTTCCCTCACAATCCGCTCATGCTCACATTTCTCCATCACTTCGAGGAGCTTCCTCTGAAGATCCTCTTGCTTCTCCACCACAGACTTCATCAACGTCTCGAAGAAATCCGTCAACTTCCTCTTCTTCTTCTTCTCCACCCCATCCGATCCCTTGCTGCTCGATGATGTGGCCGAAGTAGAGGTGTCGATGAAATCAGCAGCAAGATTCTGGATCAGACCCGGGATGCTACTCTGAGAAACATTTGTGGGCTCCATCACCAACACACCCGAAGCTGCCATGGGAGGGTGAGTTTTCTCCGGGGAAGGAGGTGGAAGCAAAGGGGGATTGTCCAGAGCCTCTAATTGCTCGAAGAATCGATAGTTTCGGTTATTGGGTCGGCTCGATCTTCCATCTTTGGTTCTCTTGTGATACTTATAGATGTTCTCGAACTTTTCTTTGCATTTCTTGGCACTCCTATGATATCCGAGCTCACCCAATTTTCTGGTCATGACAAGAACAATTTCAATTCAACTCATTTTCTTCACTTTTGTTTAATCATAGCTCTAAAAAAATCAACAACTCATCAACAGAAAAGAAAAGAAAAGAAACGCATAAGCACATAAACATTTTCCGGGAAAGTGAGAGAAAATCAAAACCCACACCAAAACTGAAAATCAAATCACTTCTTTCATTTTTGTTCAATTAAAGCTCTTAAAATCACCAAATTGATGAAGCACAACACACTAACCAACTAGATATGAACAACAATAAAGAATCTCACAATTCTTATCTCTAAACTTCACAAGAAATTTTTCTGGGAAAGTGAGAGAAAACCGAAATTGGAAGTCGAATTGGCTCAATCAAAGCTCTGAAAATGACCAATTGATGAAGCTTAAAACACTAAACAACAGGATATGAACTACTCTACCAAACAGAATCTCACAATTCTCATCTCTAAACTTCACAAGAAATTTTTCTGGGAAAGTGAAAGAAAACAAAAAATTGAAAGTCGAATTGGCTCAATCAAAGCTCTGAAAATGACCAATTGATGAAGCTCAAGACACTAAACGACTGGATATGGACTACTCTACCAAACAGAATCTCACAATTCTTATCTCCAACCTTCACAGGAAATTTTTTCTGGTAAAGTGAGAGAAAATCAGAACCAGCAGAGAAATAAAAAATTGGGAAATTGAAGTAAACAACAAATCAAAAATCACTTGCTGAGAAGAGTTGAAACTGAGAGTGAAATCGAAACTGACCTAGAGACCTCTTCCCAGAGAGGAGCTTTAGTGTTGGAGTCTCTGAACAAAGTGTCCATATCAGACCTTATCTTCAGCAGCGCCAGAGTTTCTTCCCGAGGCCACCGGTTCACGCCGAAGCTCCGGTCAAGCTCTTCGCTTTTCCCTACCTGATCGTCCCCGAGCCCGGCCGAGACCGACCCACCACTGGCGGAGGCGGCGGCGGAGATGGGTTTTTCCGGGAAAGCCGAACTCTCCAGCATTTTCCGGTAAAAATTCGCAGGTTACAGCGGTGGGAAAATTTTGGGTGGTTGAAGCGTGAAGGTGAAATAAAAGTTTTTTCTCTTTTAGGGTTTTTTTTGGGTAAACGGTTAAATTTGATTTGAAATGGGCTTTGATGGATTGGTTAAATTGAGTTCGGTTTTCTTAAAGATGGTAAGTTGTGTGGTCCAGTGGGCTCAGTCCAGCTAACATAGTCGATGTGTCGAGATATCATTGGTTGACACTCAACCTGTTTTTCTCTCTCGTTTGACTTTTTTTGGATGTTTTGACTGTAGGGGTGGTCAATATTAGGGGGTTGAACCATTGAATTTGAGGAAAAAAGCATTTTACGTTTGAGGTTTTTTTAAAAAAAATTACAAGATTGTCCCTATAATATATATTTCCAACATATATACATGAAACCAATGTAAATGCACATGGGACACAAACTCGCCACAAGGGCGAGGTTAGAACGACCCAGTGGGAAAGGCATCCAGTCAGAAGCCGGTAACAAAGCCAGATGCAGCTAGCAGACTATGTTGGCACCAAAAACTATCGACTACAGCCTAATTACTAATATTCAATATCAATCCGGCCTAACAAGTAGCCCTCTTGGGGTTGGATAGCAGGGCCTCCGAAGTAGCGCATAAAGGCGAATCTGGCAATCCAGCGAGAACGGACGAATGCCGCCGCACTACTCTCCGGACCAATTTGGCG
>JAYMSW010001652.1:0-15759 GCA_036897725.1 Erodium texanum | reverse complement strand
GGAGAGGCTCGACTCAAGAAAGGTAGGAGCCACAACTCGTTATTATATAAGAAAGATGAGACTGAATGCGATACGTATAGCCATGCATAATTATTAAAAAAATAAATAACCAACAAAAATCGATGACTTGCCATACAAGGAACAAATGGGCTTTAGGGTTCCTATTAGGGCTATTGTTCATGTTTCCTATATTGGTGGCATCTTGGTCTTTGACAATCAATGCAAGTGTGACTTTATTTTTAAGAAACTTTAATGATTGTGCCAAATTTTCACAAATTCGTTTCTATAGCTTTCACCCATTAATTTGATCCAATAATGTAAATTGCAACGTTACTATTCAAATATAGTACTGGGTTTTTACTTATAAGTTCGAGTTTTTAGGTAAAACGACCTTTAACATGGTATTATAGTTTGGTTTGTCTTCTACCTACACGCTTCTCTATTATCTTAATTCGTATTAATTTCTACAGTTCACGTGTTTAGTCCGACGTTCAATATTCATGTGAGAGACTTGTCAGAATACCACATCAAATATATGTAAATCATAATACTAACCTATGAAATAAGTCTAATCGTTCTCAAAACTCTAAAATCAGACAGTTAATTAAAAACATAACTCATTCTTCAAAAATCGTTGAAACAAATGTTACATTAAACATCGTGACAAGGGAATTTTTCCTTTTAGAAGGGGTTGAATTTACCGTTATGCCCTGTAGGAGAAAATAGTAATTAACAACCATGTTATGCATCAACGGTGGATCAAAATCAAACGGTGTGGAAGGAGGTGATGATAGTTTTTGGTTGGGAAGGTTCCACAGTCCGTTATTGACGCGCCATTTGTTACACAAACGAAGAAGCCAAAGTCTGAGTACACAAAAAAAGAAGCTGTTACAGACCTTCTCGGCTGCGCGAGGAAGAAGAAGGAGAGAGAGAGACGATTCGGAGTTTCTAGAGAGAGAGAGAGAGAGGCGAGTTCTGATCTCGTATCTGATAGGCAAGATAGGGGAATTGAGCGAGACCGGATCGACGGAAGCGATGGCGAGAGGAGCTCTCGCATTTCTGCTATGGATCTCCATCTGCCTCCCGTTCTTCATCCCCGCCGTCTCCTTCTACCTCCCCGGCGTCGCTCCCGAGGATTTCCGTAAAGTATTCCTCATTTCTCTCCATCATCATATATCTGTGTAATGTATGTATATGTTCTATGCCCGTGTCTTCTCGATGCTCATAATCGGTCACAAATCGATCCGTTTGGTTTGTTTTTCTGGTAGTTTCCGCTGTGATTGGACCAATTATACACAAATTCAAAATTGGGATGAAACGTGGGTTCGGATCATGATCTGTTGCTGTTCTGTTCATAAAAATTTAGATTTCATCAGGAAATGCTTCAATCTTGCTTAAATCAGTGAGAAATTCACCTACAGTGTTAGATTCACTTCAAAAAACATGTGAATTCGTACATTATTTGATAGACATCTTTAGGACGTTGGATCTCTACCTATCATAGCTTGAATTTTTAGGTGAATCAGGATTTAACATGATGTCAAAGCTTAGTGGTTCTTCGGACATATATGAATTTGTACATCACTTGATAGACATTTGAGTGTCTAACCTCAACTCAACGGTTATAATAGCTTAAGATTTTAGGTGAGTGGGGTTTCAATGGATTTTTTGTTACTTATTCTCCCATTTGTTCTTAATTCTAAACCATATTCCTTTACATGGGATCGATATTTCTCATGATTTTAATGTACTAGTGTAGATTCTGATCATCTTTGAAGAAATAACATCAACCCTTGAGTCTAGTGATTTTCTAATAGTCTGTGTTGCTCTATATGGGATAAATGTCAAGATGACTTATCTCTTCTTTTTGTGAAAAGCAGGGAGATGAATTGATGGTGAAAGTGAACAAACTCAGCTCTACAAAGACTCAGCTTCCTTACTCCTACTATTCCATCCCCTATTGTCGTCCCAGCCAGATTGTTGACAGTGCAGAAAATCTCGGTGAAGTTCTACGTGGCGATCGTATTGAAAATTCTCCTTATGTCGTAAGCTAAATGTCTCTTGAAAGAATTGATCTTCACCTCTCTATGAATTGTGTGTTTGTTTGTTTAGTTGCCGACCTAAACAATTTGTTTCAGTTCAAAATGAGGGAGCCACAAATGTGCACTGTCGTGTGCCGTGTAACTCTCAACACCAACAGCGCGAAGGAATACAAGGAAAAGATCGATGATGAATATCGAGTGAACATGTAAGGCAATGTTCATGGAACTTTGAAAATTTATCGAACTTTGAATGTCAAGTTAACGAGTTTTTGTGATAGGATTTTGGATAATCTTCCTCTTGTTGTTCCCATAAGAAGGCCTGATCAGGAAAATGCCATAGTGTATCAGCATGGGTTTCATGTGGGTCTGAAAGGACAGTATGCAGGAGTAAGTTCCACTCTGAAATCATCAGTTTAGCTGTTTTAAAACTTCTATTATGTGCTAATGAAGAAATATTATGTGTAAACTGATGGCAGAGCAAGGAGGAGAAACATTTTATTCACAATCACTTGGCTTTTACTGTCAAATATCACAAAGATGAGCTCACAGGTGCAGCAAGGATTGTAGGATTTGAGGTCAAACCTTTCAGGTCATATTTCTATTACATCATCTCTTATTATCGTATTAGAGAATAGAACTTTTATTAAAAGGATGTTGAGTTATTTGATGCTCCAGTGTACGACATGAATATGAAGGTGAGTGGGGTGAGAAGGTTCGTCTCACAACTTGTGATCCTCACGCTAGACGAACTGTTACAAACTCTGAATCTCCTCAAGAAGTTGATGATAAGAAGGAAATCGTATTCACCTATGATGTTGATTTCCAGGTTAGAGCAATACATTTATAATCTGCCATTTTTTAGGTTTGAAGCTCAGAATCATCACTATACAGACCCATTTCACCAATCTTCATCTTCACAGGAGAGTGATGTGAAATGGGCATCTCGATGGGACACATACCTCCTAATGGCGGACGATCAAATCCACTGGTTTTCAATAGTGAACTCTCTGATGATCGTGCTCTTCCTCTCTGGCATGGTAGCTATGATCATGTTGAGAACCCTTTACCGTGACATCTCCAAGTACAACCAGTTAGAAACCCAAGAAGAGGCACAAGAAGAGACGGGATGGAAGCTTGTCCATGGAGATGTCTTCAGACCACCTCTGAACTCAGACATGTTATGTGTCTATGTAGGCACAGGGGTTCAGTGCTTCGGCATGGTTCTAGTCACCATGATCTTCGCTGCCTTAGGCTTCCTCTCCCCTTCAAACAGAGGCGGCTTGATGACAGCAATGCTCCTCCTCTGGGTCTTCATGGGACTTTTCGCAGGATACTCCTCTTCACGCCTCTACAAAATGTTCAGAGGCGCGGAATGGAAGATGAGCACACTCAAAACAGCCTTCATGTTCCCAGCAACGGTCTTCGTCATCTTCTTCATCCTCAATGCCTTAATCTGGGGTGAGAAGAGCTCTGGTGCAGTACCTTTTGGCACCATGTTCGCTCTAGTGTTCCTCTGGTTCGGGATCTCAGTCCCATTAGTGTTCGTGGGAAGCTACGTGGGATCAAGAAAGGGCACGGCCGAGGATCCTACGAAAACCAACAAGATCCCACGTCAAATCCCACAACAAGCATGGTACATGAACCCTGCCTTCTCAATCCTCATCGGAGGGATCCTCCCGTTCGGGGCAGTCTTCATCGAGCTCTTCTTCATATTGACCTCAATTTGGCTTCACCAATTCTACTACATTTTCGGGTTCCTCTTCATCGTCTTCATCATACTAATTGTCACTTGTGCTGAGATCACTATTGTGTTATGCTACTTCCAGTTGTGCAGTGAGGACTATCTATGGTGGTGGAGGTCGTACTTGACTTCAGGCTCGTCGGCTCTGTACCTCTTTCTCTATGCTGCTTTCTACTTCTTCACCAAGCTGGAGATTACTAAACCTGTTTCTGGGATTTTATACTTCGGGTACATGCTTATTGCTTCCTACGCATTCTTCGTGTTGACGGGTACTATTGGGTTTTATGCTTGTTTCTGGTTCACTAGACTCATCTACTCGTCTGTGAAGATAGATTGATGACTTCTGGTGCTGGGAAAATTTTGATGGTTTTGTTTCTCGAAGAGTCAGAGCAAATTGGTTTTGTTTGTTGAGTTTTGAATTGAAGTTATAGGAAAAAAAATATTAATTATATGATTTTAATTTATTCTTTTTTATCATATTTCTTGTTCTTTGCATTTGATTCAAGTGATTGATGAATCTTACTGATTTTTCTGGATGTTTATTTTTTGAACTGAAACTTTGGAAGCGGTCACAATCTGCATAGTTGAATTGCTGATCTGATTCAAAATAAAATTCAAAGAAAAACCCAAATCCAGACATAACAGTTCAGGATTAGGTTAAGATTTGCCGGTTTATTGCTGATAAAACAGAAACCCAAATCACTTGTCTTTTCAATTCAAACGTCACTTTCATTCAATTTATTCGTAAATATTAAACATCCAACAACAAAACACAAAACATAGCTTGTTTCCTAAACCATTGACACTTGCAAGAAGCACCTAAGCTGAGTTCTTGAGAACCCACTCCACAAGAGTGGAGATCCCAAAACCTGTTGCAGCCCCTTTCTTTTCATCCCAGACAGGACCGGCCAAGTCGATATGCATCCATTGAACCTTCTCGTCCACAAACTGTAATAGCACAAGCAAATCCGATATTACATTAAGATGATATATCTCACAAGGAAATATGATGTTTCCTTTTATTATTCGATATGAAGTTTCTTTACCTGCTTCAAGAAAAGGGCAGCAGTGATGGCACCACCTTGGCGCCCACCAGTATTTACCATATCAGCCACTCCTGATTTCATCGACTCCCAATAACTCTCCTCAATCGGCATCCTCCAGAATTTCTCCCCGCTGGCCTCTGAAGCCTCAAACACCTCCTTTGACAGGTCATCGCTCGGTGTGAAGATGCCTAGAAATCAAATTAATTCACAAAATTATATTGAGAACTTGGTAACAATAAAAAAATTATAGGAAAATTTATATTGATCGTGATTTTTGGAAGAGTTGCATACCTGCAATTGAGGGCCCTAGAGCAACAACACAGGCTCCAGTTAAGGTTGCCAAGTCGATTATCTGTGAAGTAAAATTAATATATGATATAATAACTCAATTAAAATATGTATGAAACAGTACTCTTCATTTTGATTTCATTTGCTATGATAGGAAAGAATAGAACTCACACTTTTGAGAGAAAAAGAATCCAATCAAATATTCACATAGTGGATAAAAAAGAAAACTAGCAGGATATTTGACCTTTCTATACTATTGTTTTTTTTAGAAAGGGATTTTTATTTTCTTTAAAAAAATTGTAATCCTATATTAACATGCACTCTTAATTTAAAAAAAAGAAAAGCTCATGATACAGTATTTCCAATGTACCTTGTCAACACCTTGGTTACAAGCATACACCAAAGCATCAGCAAGAGTAAGTCTACCTTCAGCATCAGTGTTATTGACCTGCCAAATCAATTAACGTTCTTAGTTTAAAACCATTGAGCCTCAAATCAATTAGTCCTTAATGATGCAATAACTGAAGCTCGCTTTTATTCATAACAAGTACATGCGACCTCATATACAATAGGTATTCGATGTATGTTTCTCACAAACATCAGAATATTAATACCTCAATTGTTTTTCCGTTTGAAGCTGTGACGATATCTCCTGGCCTCATACCAGTTCCACTGATCATGTTCTCACAAGCTGCAACGATGAAGTGAACCTACATATATAGAACACCAATTGCTATGATTTAGAAGATTCAGTTAAGCAAACAATTAGAATTTGTTGACATTATATAAATAAAAACAAACTTGGAAAGAATTAAGATTTTGTTCTTTATAAAAGGAAAAAACAAGGGTATAGTAATATAAGGCTTACCTCTACTCCAGAAGGTTTAATTTGGCCAATGGCTTTTGCTGCACCAAAAACGGCTGCTGAGCCTCCCATATCGAATTTCATGAGTTCAATTGAGCAGCCAGGTCCGGTCTTGATGTTGTAGCCTCCACTAATAACATACAAAAAGATTAGTTTAAATTAATTATAAAAAGAAAAAACCTTGTCTCAGAATAAATTAATTACCTGTCAAAAGTCAATCCTTTTCCAACTAAGGCCAATTTAGCTTTAACAGGCCCGCTTGAAGGTTTGTAGCACAAGTGGATAAAATAGGGCGGGTTATCAGATGCTGCAGCAACTCCCAAATACGACCCCATTTTCAATTCCTTGCATTGCTCAACATTTAAGATTTTTGAAGTGAAGACATCACTGTATGTTGAAGCAATTCTCGCAGCTTCTTCCGCTAATGCAGCTGAAGTATAGAACATAAAACTTAAAATATGTATTAATAATCACCTAATCAAATATCAGAAATTGACATTAACAAAAGAAAAAAAATCATAAAATGGAGATTATACGAACCAGGAGTAAGCACGTTGGCAGGAGAATTCACAAGCTCTTTCCCAAAAATAACAGAAGTAGATACATATTCAGCTTGCTTGAGCTTCTTCTCCAGTTCAGGACCAGTTCCAAGACCGATAATATCCACGGATTTAAGCACCGGTTTCTTCGACTCTGATTTATATCTATTATCTTCATGTAAACCCAGCACCGTCCCTATCACAAAGCCATTCAGACAAAAATAACCCGTTAACATTATGCTTAACAAAAAGTATATGCTCTCACACTGATCAAAACCCATTACCAGATGCAATTGCTGAAGCACTAGCAAGCTTCAGTTCATTTGAGAGGCCCTCAGTAGAAGCAAGCACAACCGCAACACTGGTTGCTTGAGCAGCCTTAGCTGCAGCAGCAACAGCCTCACCAAGACCGCGGAATGCTGATGTGGATGAAGCTGATTGGCCAAGGCCAACCAAGCCAACCCTTTTGGCTCCAATGCCGGGAAGCCTGAGAACAATAGACTGTCCTGATTTTCCAGTGAAGTCTTCCTCAGTGGAGGCTTCAGATAAGAGACCCTCCAATTTGGCGTCCAATGTTTTCAAGATTGAGTTCTGGAACTTTGAGGTATTGTCCTTTGTCAAGTCTTTCTCGGTGACACCCACAATGAGAATGTCTCCTTTCCATTGGACAACATTGATGTCTTTGGCAGCAAAAGATATCTATAGGGGATTTTGAGAAACATATTACAAATCTTAACTTTGAATCAACCAATAATGAAAACATGCATAGATTATTCAAAAATGGCCTAAAACAATCAATGATTTTACAGTTCAGCATTTAACAATCAACCAATCTATACCAAAAATTAAAACTTCACAATCAGGTTACTGAAACCCAGAAAGCAAAACCCTATAAACTATCATCATCCTCAGAAATCCACAACTGATCTCTGAAATAGTCAACCAACAGACACATGCACAATCAACATGGAAGATACTAAAAACCCAGTAGAAAAAGTCAAATCCCTAACAGATTCTAACTTCTAGAACCTAAAAATCAATGATCGAATCACAGGAACCAGAAAATGAACCAAATCAGACACTGATACTGTACAAAAAGAGGATTGAAAACAAAACCCATCAATCAAAATAAACTATCCACACACACCCAGTACAAAACAGATCTTACCCACCCAAACAAAAAAGCTAAAGATCTCACATTTACACAAAACCCCAAATGTGGGTGTAAAAATCTAGATAGAGAATCGTAACCTTAGGGGCTTCGATGATGTTAGGCTGAGTGAGGCCGAGATTGGCCTTCGGGACACTGTGAGCCATGCGATTCCGTCAGTGAAGGCACAAGATAGTTTCTGAAACTGTAAGTGAGATGCGAAGCACAGGTGGAGCACGCAATTTGTAGGGTGAGCGAGAGGAAGAAGAACAGTGGGAGACAACAAGCGAAGTGGCCTAAGACACGAGGGGTGATGTTTTTGGGTGTGGGAGTCCCTACGTACTTATAATGAGCTCTCGCTCCGTCGCCGTGGGATTGGTGGTTATATTGGAGATGCATGAGTGCGTTAACTGCAGTAATCAGTTGCCTAGACGAGTTCAATTTTCTCAATTAGATAAATATTTTGTTTTAAATTCGTTATATTATGTATTGAATATAAACTTAAAATCGAATTTGTTTAGTACTTTAGTTTTAAGTAGATTTGTAACATGTTCTGTCGATATTTAATTGATTACATAGATCACATTTAGTATAAAATTTAATTTTATTAAACAGTTATAATACTGTAAAATCGAGTTAAATTTGAGTTTAAATTGAACTCAACTTAAATGTACGAGTAACCCAAACTACATAAAATAAAAAAATGCTAACATATTCGAGTTGGACACATTTACATCATCAGTTGACACCTACACAAAAAGAAGTTCAGCCCAATAAAATAACAAATAGTTAGCCCAGCTCAGCTAGGCCCAACTAGGCTGGACCCATATTTAATTAGGCCCAAATTGCCTTATAATATTAGGGTGAACTTTAGAAAATAACCTTATACTATCGATTGTTATCAAAATAAGACCATGTAAAATTTTTTAAATCAAAACATAACTTTATACATTATTTTTAGCCCAATGTCAGGTAAAACTAATGGAAAATAGTCATGTGACCATCATGTGACCTAAAAAATTATGTAAAAGCCAAAATTACCCTCACGTTTGTGGTTAAATTACCTTGTACCCTTGGAGAATTGGGGTTTGAGGGGAGTTAAATTTATCATTTCACATGTTTTTTCAACGCCGTGAGTAACGTTGAACCAAAAAAAATGTACATTATCGTGTTTTGATTCAAAAAAATTACACAGTCCTATTTTAATAATACTCAATATCACAAGATCATTTTCTAAAGTTTACCCTATATATTACAACTCATAAACATCTTTTTTTTTTGGAGACATTGGGAGAGAGAAGAAAATGGTGGGAGTGAGTGAACTTAAGAGGAGATGAACATGACATCATCGTCTTCTCCCCGCATCACTTTATTCGCTCACTCAATATCGAGAAAAAAACAATTAAACGAGTATTTCGTAACATTCACCCATCGAGATTGTCACATATCTTTGAAAATTACGTATTCTTATAAGATAAGATTCTCGTATTAACTAACCGGTCGAATAAAATCGGGCCAACAAGCCCAACCGAAACGGGCCGTTACAAGCCCAACCTTCCATACCACAAAACAGACACACCCCTATGAGAGAAAATTCTCGTCTTCATCAACAAGCCCAACCCGATCGGGCGAGTCCCGACCTTGTTCCGTACGACAAAATAGACACACATGAACATGCCAATGATTCGAACTCATGAATCGTTCAAGCATGAAGAAGAAAGGCTCACTAGGAACATGATTACAAGTACAATGAACAAGGCAAGAGAAAGGAGAACACAGTCATGATGCAGAGGTCTCAAAACCTCGGCACGCACGAAAAGAACAAGACAACTATTTTTTTCCCGCAAACTCACATGATGTCCTAAAACCACACATCATCAACACATTCCTGTAATAACAACCTCACATGTCACACCACCTCTTCACCATAGATAGTCACAAGCATGAACAAGCTTTGTGGTCCTGCAGAACATTACATATGTATATGTATGGCATATACATATGCTTCAAAACCAACATCATGCAGCATGTAGATACAATACCATATATATACACGATCAAGACAGTATATAAATCGAGCTTATATATATATGCAAAACCCAACAGAAAGAGTTCAGACTCAACTTTACATTTCCCGTTATGGCATAGCACAAAACAAACTCATAAAAACAAAGAAATACGACAGATTCAGGCAATAACCTAACAAAATGAACCTTGTTCTTCACTAATTAGGCACTGGCTCGATGTCCTTAAGCAACCCAACGATCTGCTGCATTGTAGGCCTCTTCGAAGGAAGGTCAGCGGTGCAGAGGTACCCGATTTTCAGCGCTTCCTCCATTTGATCATCGGGCCCAGTATCACGGATCTTCGGGTCAATAGCCATTGACCCTTCGTTCTTCCTCACCAAGGATCGGACCCAAGTTACCAAATCGTCTCCAATAGGCTTTTTCCCGGTGAGCAGCTCGAATAGAACAACTCCAAAGCAATAAACATCGGATTTTGGTGTTGGTGAATCGAATTCAGGGTCAGAAAACTCGGGTGGCATGTACCCGGGTGATCCATGGTCAATCTCATCTAACCCGCTTCCAAAAACCTTAGCCAATCCAAAATCAGACAACCTCGGCTCCAAATTATAGTCCAGGTAGACACTACTCGCCTTAACGTCTCTGTGGATGATTGGAGGCGAGCAGCCATGGTGGAGAAATGCTAAAGCTCGAGCTGTCCCGAGAGCAATCTTGTGTCTGAATCTCCAAGTTGTGAGCAAGCCTTCAGACCCAACATTTCGAATCCCGTTATTGTTGTCGTCTTCGTCCCATGTATCAGTACTCCAATCCTCTGTTGTCTGAACGCCAAGTGGTAAGTCATAGAGCAAGTTCTGCAAGTTCCCATTCTCCATGTAATCATAAATCGCAATCCTTTGCTCCCCAGCTAAGCAATAACCCGTCAAAGGAACGAGATTCAGATGCTTGATCCTCCCAAGCCGCTCAAGCTCTCTTGCAGCTTCATGATCTGTTAACGTTGACCCGTGAACCAAAACCTTGACCGCCACATGGATCCCACCTGGCAGAAAGCCTCTGTACACAGGCCCGAATTTCCCTTCAGCCAAAAGGGTGCCCCGATCAAAATTCGATGTTGCAGACAAGAGATCAGCAAATGTGATGTTCAACAATGGCTTCTCGAAGATAACCACAGAGACCGAAGTAGCGAGCTTGACATCAGCAACCCATGTCGTGGAATCAGTCTGGAACGAGAATGGGCCCGAGATGTTCTGCTCTTCCTTATATGAAGTGGGCTGCTTCACAGCCCACATCCGATTCTTCCTCCTGCAACCAAACGCTAAGAACAAAAGCCCCGCGAGCAAGCAGATCACGAAGAGGGTTAAGCCCAGAGCGAGCTTCGTGCTCTTGTTCTTGTAGGGTCGTCTCTTGAAGAGAGCCGGGTTTGCAGCAATCGGGCAGCTGTTGGATGAGCCAAAGAATGATCTTTGAAGGGTTTCTTGGGAGATTTCCGAGGCACATAGGGTTAAATTGTTGTAGGAGAAGTTGAAGCTCTCCATCCATGGAAGCTTCTCCAGGATCGAGATGGGCACATCTCCGGTCAAATTGTTCAGTGAAAGATCTATTCTTTGTAGGCTCTTCATGCTCAAGTAAGGGACATGGCCAGTGAGGTGGTTTTGGGAGAGATCAAGGGTTTTCAAATTACCCAATAGGGAGATTTGTGAGGGAATGTGACCAATGAGGCTAGTTCTCGATAAATTGAGATGTTCTAAGCTTAATAGCCTATTAATCTGAGGAAATTTCTGTCTGCTAAACCTATTGTGTGCAAGATTAAGGTGTTTAAGGTTCTGGGCTTGATTCAGATCATGAAAAAGCTCTCCACTGAATTGATTTTCAGACAAGTCTAGATAAACCAAATGAGACCAATTGAGCAGTACCTGAGAAATGTGACCTTGGAACTGGTTCTTGCTCAGGTCCACAACCTCCATCATCTCCAACAACACTCCCATTGCTGAACCTTGAAACAAGTTCCCAGAAATGTTGAGGCTTGTCACTGATTTGAGCCCAGAAAGATCAGAGCCACGACCGGAGATTTCGTTTCTGGCTAGGTTCAGGACCTTGAGTTTTGGAAATGCAGCACCAAACCCATCTGGAAGAAACCCATTAAGCCGGTTCGAAGAGAGGTCTATGGAGACCAGAGACTGGCAGCTGAGGAGCCCAGATGGGATGCTCCATTGAAACCCATTGTTGTTGAGCTTGAGAACTCGGAGACCCACCAGAGAGCTCACGGCCGCCGGAAGCTCGCCGGAGAAGTTGTTGCCAGACAAATCAATGCTCTCAAGCTGCCCAAAATTGCCAATGTTGCTGGGGAGAGAGCCGGAGATGGTGTTGGAGGAGAGATTGAGGGTCTTGAGTGAGCCCAAGCTCCAGAAATCTGAGGGCAGTGCAGTGATTTTGTTGTTGCTGAGATCTAGAGATTGGAGATTGCTGAGCTTACCAATTGTGGTGTCAGGGATGGCACCAGAGAGGCCCAAGCCTGAAGCAACAAGACCAGTAACATGCTGCTTCTGGGCATCACAGAACACTCCTTGCAAATCACAAACTGGTGCTGAAGAGCTCAAGCTCAAACCCATCTCCTTGAAGAACTCAGAGACATAGAACCCATCTGTATTGGGTTGTTTCTGGGAAAGATCAATACTCTGGTCCTGACATGCCAAGGGATTGAACAGCAAAGCAATAACCAAAACACACAACACAGAAGCAGAAGCAAAACCAAAACCCATTTGGGATTGAGGTCTATAAAGCTCAGATAAGAGAGAAAAAGCTCAAAACCAGGGCTAGTTTGCTAAAATTCATCTGGGTCCATCTTTGAGATAAGCTCTATTAAATCCAAAACCACCAAAACCCAATACAGATTGGAGGGTGAATTTGAGTTTAACAAGATGGGAGTTGAGAATCAGTGACAAAAACTCACCAAAGGAACCATTTTTATCCCCTTCCAGGCTTTCACCCACAAACCCTTTTGGTTTCTGCAGAATCTAGTGCCCAGAAACCCCCAAAACAGACAGTAAAAACCATATAGGGTCAAAAAGCACCATCCAAGAATAGATTCATGAGGAGGGTCTTGTTGCTTTTGGGGTTTTGAGGAGGGGAATGTGAATCCATGTCCTCTAGCTCTAGCTATCCATGAAAGCCAACAAATAAAACAACCCCAACTGAAGAAGCACTTTTGTCTCTGTGCATAGAATGGAGAGGACAGGAAGAGAAAGCTCTAGTTTTTGCTGGTTATTCCAACAATGCACTGTATATGGAGTGGAGCAAGCACAACACAGAGGGGTATTTTGGGAATCAAAAGAAAAATATTGGGAGTTGTGGTCAGGAGTTGGGTTTCATAAATGATACAGATGAAGATGGAGGATTTAGAGTAACTATCTCTGTTGGGTTGGTAAATTTAATGATTCTTCATTGAGTATTGATCATTTTTTTTCTTCATTACAGATAATTTTAATTTAATCTCTTATCTATATCTGATTTCGAGTATTATATATTTTATAAAGTTAATCTAGACTTAATCTTATCTATATCTGACCTTCATTAATCATATTGGTTTCACTATTTTTCATTATCTAAAAATTAGTCTAGAATTCAAGTTAAGATTGATTGTACCAGTAAGATAATAATATCGTAGATTATATACTGAATGAGAATAATAATTAAACTAGATCAAACAATATATTAAACTCACGTATAAAATAACTCAAGATAAACAAAGATAAATAATAATAATTATTGTGTCTATCAAAATTCGATCCATAATCAAGAAAAACATCTTCCTTTACCACCAGGGTAAATCCTTATGTGCTTTATGATAATTATTTATTTATTTTATAATCAAAAAATACTTTTTTTTCAATCTCCTATGAAACTCAAGGACACCACTGTGCTTTTATCTAAAATACTATGAAGTGTAGCTGAAGTTATGCAAAGATTGGCAAAAAGGATTCTTTCTTTTGTTCTTTCCTTTTTAATTTGAACAAAACTTTTGGAAATCAAAGCTCATCCTCTCTTTTTAATAGAAACTTTTGTGTGGGAAGCCATTATGTTGGAAGCTATGTCTTTTTGGCTAAAGTCCTTCCCTTCCTTCTCAAGCTAGTATTGACCTACACTCTTCCATTATTACTTGCCCAAGATGCTAATCATGCCTCTCAACCATCTATAGCCTCATATTAGCCATTTCTCTCCTTAAATTAATAGGGTATTTTGGAATATATAGACTTGTTTTTCCCTACCAATTTCAAGTTGCATCTCGTTAAATATAATTGTCTAGCTTATCACTACAAGAAAAATACAATAAAAAAGTATTTTTAATTTAAAGTATTTGTTAATATAATATTACAGAATGGTAATAAAATTGTTTTTTTTTTTCCTTTTTAATTGAACATGTTAGAGTTTATAGATTTTTTTTTCATACTCCTTGGGACGAAGTGCATGCAATTGCTTTTTATGAATTACCTCCAAACAAATAAAGGTGAATTTTCACAGATACATAATCATAAATTAAATTGCTTTATAGACATCGATTACTCTTATGAATATTCAAGTGTCATTATAGTATAAAATAAATGGAAACCATCAAAATTATTGATTTTTTTACTTGAATTATATGGACTCTAAAATGCTAATATCTCAAAACAACTCATTCTTATGTTGTAATCTTTTGATTTCAATTTGGTTTCGTTCAAGAAAATCTCCTTAAATATACTAGAATCGAAAAATTATAAGATGAGAATTAGTAGTTATGAAATATTATAAAATATAAAAGTCAAGTATAAGTCAAGTGATGAAAAAAATATCAATTTTTTGGATAGTCTATATTTATTTTGAATGAAAGTGATACTTAAAAAATCACAAAACTAATTATATATATATGTGAAAAAACTTATTATAAGATTATGTAGTGTAGAAATTTTTCTACAAAACTATGTATTTGTAAACAATTTATATAATAAACAAAAATTGTTGTATATAATTAACTTAAAAAAAACATACATTAAAAATAATTATCATAATATTTTTTTTATTAAGAAAAAATTTTTGGAGTACGAAGAGTTATGCACATGGGGGAGCAAGGTTGTCACCGTCATCAAAGCGAGCGGCGAGCACGCCAAGATCCGACAACCATATTATGTATACTTACATATATTATAGGTACTTATATTATATATATGTGTGTATATATAAGAAGTATAGAGAAGTGTGAGGAGGAAGAAGCACTCAATCTTCTTTAATCATTTTGATTTGCTTTTATGGAAGAGGTTGGGAGAGATCTTCGATGATGGAGGAGTAACAATTAACCCATCTTCTTGCTCTTTTTTTATTACCCAATATTTGCTTTAATCATAATAATTAACAATCATTACAAAGGTTGCTAATCTCAATGTTTAATTGCTCAAAAGCAATATTATATTGCAGCTGATATGGATTTGATGATTCATCTTCGAACCAAAAAATTTCATTTTGTTTATTTTAACCAATCTACTACAGTTTTGTTAAAAAAATATTATCTTTCTTCGTTGTTGAAGCAGTATCTACGTTAAAAGTATGTGAGAAAAATAATTGATTAATATTCATAATGAAGCTTCCACCTATCAGCTCGAGCTTTTGGGTTGTATAGGGCTTTGACATGGTATCAGAGCTAACTTGGTTTGGCCCACAGTCCGTTTGTCACCTATACCTTGTGGTCTCCGGTCTATGCAGATGTCCAATCCTACTATGACCCACGTGTTGAAGTAAATCCCACATCGAAAGTATGTGAGGAAAATAATTGATTAATATTCATAATAAAGCCTCCACCTATTAGCTCACCTTAATATGGTATTAGAGCCTGATTGAAGGATTCTGACCTACAATTTAGAAGGATTCTTTACAATGTTGCAAGACATTTAGATATTATTGTTGATCTGATTCCACAAATATTTGAACGGATCGGCAAAGATTAGATAGTACAAGAATAATTCTTAGGCCTAGAATGGATAGACAAAAAAAACATGGTTTTGGACTAGCAAAACCTTAATAATCACAAGTCAAAGAA
>JAYMSW010001651.1:0-15759 GCA_036897725.1 Erodium texanum | reverse complement strand
GGTAGAGGGGAAAATAAAAAAAAACCCCGCCACAACCGCGACGCTTTATATTGGGAACCATTGGGACAGGCTGATTCCAATTCTAAACGTTTTCGGACCGATCGAATGTCTAAACGCTTGGACCTTGCTCGAACGTTATGCAATAAGGAGACCAGACCTTCCTCAAACGTTATGCAATTAGAAGACCAGTTATTGCAGTGACGTTTCTACTACATCAATTCGCTAGTACCAGTGACGGAGGAAGCCGATGAGCTTGCGAAATTGGGGGGAACGGAAGGAACATGAACCAACGTTATGCAATGAGGAGACCGGACCTTGCCTGAACGTTATGCAATGAGGAGACCAATCACTGCAGCGACGTTTTTGTTGCATCAATTTGTCGGTCTTAGTGCTAGAGGAAGCCGATGGGTCTACGAAGTTTGGGGGAAACGGAAGGGACACAAAGCTTAGGGTTTTCGGGCAAAAACAGATGCTAACTCTAGATGTAGGAAACATAAACTTTCACCAGCAGAATGGGCCACATGGAACACACAAAAAACAACGGTAATTACAAATTGCATATGAAGCTTGGAATTTCACATCTCGATTATAAGCTGTTTAGCTTCCGTTTATTTTTATGAACTTTTCATGCTTCCCAAGTTCTGTATATGAATATTAACCAGTACTTACATTATATCCCTTTTTTTTCAAACAATAGATGAACTACAAATCAATTTAGATCACCAAAATACTTCTAGCTTCTTCCCTAATTATACTATATTTATTTGCAGCAAGAACAAACTATTCACAATATCAATGGGGAGTCTGATTTTGCTTGAACATGATCTAAGTCTGAATACCTTATAGGACACTCTACATCCGAACAGATGGAGACTATTATATGCCAGCTTTAATCATCAGGTATCGCACGAAACAACAAAACAAAAGTACAAAAAAAATAGCAAACATTGTATAAGAGAGAGTATTGACAGGTTACCCGTGCAAGTGAAATTTAAGAGAGTAACAAATTGATTCATATCAATTTCATGAAATCGATAATTGATTTTGATTTCATGTTTGTATGGACAACAATAAAACAAATTCATTTAAATATGAGTGAGTTGACCCTTATTTCTAGTTGATGCGGGTTAAAATGTCAACTAAACCAAAAAGAAGGACCTGATAGCTATTTGGTCAAGCATTTTGAAACCCGGTCAGGCCATGAGAAAGCATATATGAAGAAAAACATTCATAATTTGTTTATGTGACCTTGTAATTTAGATCTGAATAACGTTATTCATTTAGATACAATGACTTTCCTCTTTGCATTTCAACACACTACAAAATTACATAATAATAAAGTAAATTGAATGCATATTTAACAGGGGACATGGAAAAAACTAATTTCTTGTTTCTTCATTCAATCTTAAATAAACGACCCTTGAAAAACCTTGCACAATTACTATTTCATGGTCTGCATTTTCCAAGTAAAGAGAGGAACAAAAATATAATACAAGACAAATCAGTTGAAGATTTCATCATATGTCCACAAATAAAATTGCCTAAAAGATAACAATTAAAGTAGACATTGAGAGATGATCCAGTGGGATGATTAGAAATCTATGTTTCTGAATACGTGGAACTTAATATGAGCCAACCAACTGTTATACCAAGGAACAACGACATTTTGTGTAAGGCAAAGCATTACATGGAAGTTGAAAATCAACAACGCAAGGAAGCCAAGTTCTGTGTGGGGACAAAAAATTGGGGTTTAGAAGTTCATCGATTTCTTTTAGAGTGGTAGATTGATGTAGACCAATGGACTCGCCCTTGAACTTCCCTCTTCCCATTGTTTGCCGTAAAAAGCTACAAATAGTAGAATTTGATCGGAACTTGAGTAGCCGTTCTTTCGATTATTCTTTAGAACACTAACAAACCTAAAAATTTCAAACCCAGAATAAAACAATGAAGCAATTTGTGGGCACAGTTAAAAAAGCTCCGAATTTCCAACATAACGAAACTACCCTTAGCTAGTACGAATCCTCACTTACCCAATAAAATGAAGGTGATATAATTACTTTCATCAAGAGTAAAATATGAACATGTAGATAAACATTTGAACCACCACAACTGCTGATAAGACACTCACACAAGATACCCTTTATTTATAGAGACCAAAACCAAAAACAAAAGTATGAACCACAAAAGAGTCTTATATCCCATCTGAGGTTAGAGTACTTCTAAATTGCCAAACATCGAACCAACTTATTGAATATTTCCTACATCAATAACCAGACATAAACAACTTGCCAAATCAAATGCACAATATTTAGTGGTCTAGGCACAACTCATAATTCTTGTTGGAACGGATTTTGTAACCATAAGGTAATAATGGAACAAATTGAACGCTCAACCTCAAACAAATATTGTTGTTTAAACCAGTTTATATTGATTAAATGCTTGAGAACATAAACTGAAACAATTCTATTTGAATAGTAACTTGCAATCTAATAGAGCTACATGCACACATAAATGAACAAGCGAAGAATACTTCTCAAGCTTCACAATTGCAATCCAATAGAGCTACATGCACACATAAATGGATCGGCAGAGAATACTTCACAAGCTTCATAATCAAATGAGAATTTGAAAGTATTAATTAACATGTCATGTAGGCTAATTAAAGAACTATCACCAAACCAAAATAATGAATAAAACTAATATTTTTACCTTAGGTATAATTTCCCCCGGAAAAGAAAATTGGCATGTGCAATTTTCACCATGAAGACCACTATAATGGACCCTAATTTTTTCCTTCATGTGATTAAAACGCATTAGGATTTTTAATTCAACAAAATTGATTATGGTGGAAAAAAAAACAGCCAAACACCAACTTTGCTCCATAAAAGAGACATCTATGAGCAAGAGGATGAAAACAGAAAATATTGACTTCAAACAAATAATGATGTGATGAACACTATAGCCACATCTCAGTCTCTCAACATCGTGCACTTTTGCTTATAGCATATCAACTACATGAAGATTCTTGAGGCAAATGCATGCAAATCGCTCAAGGCTGAACTCACAACCAAGCCTTCAATTGGACCGAGATGAGATCTAAAATGCTTGACAAATTTAATGCTAGTAGCCTTCTTCTTCTAGAGCTGCAAGTGTCCTGATAATAAGTAAAATTGGAAGTGATCAATATGCAAGTACTACGTCGCCTAGTAAGTTTCATCAATCTCAAAAAGCTACCAACAATATCAGAACCTAAAGTAAGGCAAAACTCACAATAATTTTCATCAAACCATCTCAATGTACTGTCAGATTCAATTCAATGTATTGGATAAACCACAGTCATAAAAATAAGAGCTCAATAGAAAATCAATTACAATACCAAAAGGATAGAAAAGGGTAGAGAGGGCCTACCATCTTCCTCAAGGTCACTACCAGAATCCATAAGATTGAGCTCAATATCGGCTTCGTCGGAATCACCAGACGACAAAGGAGGGACCTGAAGAGAATTGCTTCGATGAGGTACGGAATACGAAACTTGCCGCCGAGCAAGTTAGGGTAAGAGATGACTCCGAATGCCTTGTGCTTCTCGATAATGCTTTCCATAGCTTCCCACATGAATTCAATGCCATCGACGAGATGCACAATACTTTGAGAGATAGAATGCAACAGGCCCATGGAACACAAAAATTAGTTCAGGGAAATCCATTGCATGAAGACCGAGAACACCTTGAATTGATACGCGATTTCGCCAAATCAATTTGGGGCTTCCCGAGACCACATGGACCTTATATAATGACTCCGGGTGCAACCAATGGATGTCGAAACGGCTACCATAAAGAACCATTTATAGGAAAATCCTAAGCCTATCTGAAAACAGCTACAAAGAAGAGGGATTGTATCTATTATGGTAGTCGATTCACGTGTTGGAAGGTGAGGGGTTGATATGGTTAATTGAATTCAAGATTGAAGATAGTAAGGGAGAAAGCTTAAAAGTCAATAAAATGTGAAATTGTTGAGAGCAAGAAAAACTCAAATTCTGAAAGGAGAAGGCTGCTACATAGCAAGATCACATCTTCCTTTTAGATGTATACAGATATAGATTTAAGTTAGATTAAATATAAAGGCATCATATCAACTTGAAAGTTGTCTTCATTTATACCAATTCCACACTCATTAATACTATCATGCTTCTTTTCTCAGTTGTCAGACGCCTTTTGCCCTTATAGTTTCCTGCTGCATTTCGTGTTCGTATATTTTTGAAAAGTTTGGTGTCAGCAACATCATATAACATCTATTTATCCACATATGTCTTAAGGGGTTCTTATTGAGTGTGCGGAGAGAGGCTTTAGGAGGATTGATCTGTCGTCTCATTTTGGCATGGGTTTTCTATTTTGTTCTCTCTTTTTTTGGCTTAGCCTGAGCCCTTGCTTTGGAGGTGTTTAACTCAAACGCTTTTAATGTACTTGATGCAGCTTCTTACATCGAAAGGAAGCTAGATTATCCCGTTTCAAGGCAATTTGATACCATTTTTGTTTGATACTTCTACAGGGTTAGGGATTGTGTTGTAACTTCTGATGTACGGCTGATTCTATTAGATCAATCTTTCCGATGCTGCTACTAAACTTAAACACATTGTGTTACGAATGCTAATTTTTTTCTTCTTATGAAGATAAAGATTGTATCGTTGCCACAACTATCAAGTCAAAAGGCTAAACACATGCCATAATAAACTGATGTGCCCCACATGTAAGGATTAGCTAGGGCTTCTGTTAGACATAAAGAGTGATGGGCTGAAAAGTTGGGCCAGATCAAAAGGAATTGGGCTAAATCGATGCTCCATTTTTGTCACCGGAGTCGCCCCAGATCATCTGCAGTTCCGGTTTTTCGGGTGCCAGTTTTTTCTGCCCACCCCTACCCCCATGCGTATCGTTCCCCATACTCCTATTATCACCAAGTGGTTCTAGTTAACAGCCGTAAACAATTGTCATTTACCATTTTTTCTGTCTAGTACTCTATACTTGTAATATTTGTCACGCTGATAAACAAATTGATTTTGGAGTTTTTTAAATGGGAAACTAAGGCCAATCAGCACAGCAATAGGCAAGTCATATAGTCAAATAGGAAATGATATATCAAACTGAAATGTAACTTCAAAGTGTCCATATTACAAAAATCTCAAGAGTATTCATACTTGGCAAACAAGACAAGAACATAACAGAAGATAGTTTCTTTGATCAGGTAGCTCCATCCAAACTTCTACAGACTGCAACCTCCACTGCAAAAGCTCATTCTCTTAACGGTACTGAGCAAACACAAAAAAGTAGGCATCAGGTTCCAGCACCATAAAATAACTCAACCATAAACAATTGATGAGGAATGAGAACCTGTGTCAAACTCAATGATTGATACAATTTAAACCAAGAGGAATTAAACAAAAAAATTGCTAACATAGAACAAAAAATACATGCCATTGCAAATTTATAAACAGAGTAGTTATAAAAAGGCCGTGATTATTTTCAAGGTGCATACCAATCATTCAAACCAATTCTAACTCCATATAAAGAAATTGCACATGATATTACCAATTTTAGTGTGTAAAGCACACTTGTCAAAATTCTCAGGTTTAACATATATAGTCAAATCAAATACAATATCGTTCAATATAATAATTCATTCAATTTCAAATTCAGGCAGTTCCAATATGATTCCAAAGGTATACAAGAAACAGTCCATTAGATGATTTGATAGGATTCACTTCCAGATCACCACATTTTTATGTCAAGTTACTTGAGCACATCGATAGAACATTTTCTTCTACACTAACAATGGAAGCAGTGGACCAAACCACATCAACAAAGAAGAAACTGACCTTGATGAAGCCAATTTCCTTGGCGTTGCTGTGGAAGCATTGCCTGCAGCACATGAGGCCGTACTTCCTGATCAATCCATGGGAGTTTCCGCATACACGGCTGGTAAAAAACAAACGATGAACTTTGGATCAGCAGCCGAAACAAAAACAGACACACTAAACACAATCATCATATACAATAACAAAAAGCATCGATTCAAACAATAGCACCAAAAGCCTCGTAAACGATCACATAAAATTGATTCGTTTCCTATAGATTCCCACAAAAATCACGAAACGAAAATGCAGGAAAAGAATCTAGAAACTAACCAGGCACGCGAGCCAGGGCCGTAGGTCTTGGGGTGGGAGTTCCAGATGTTTGAATGTCCCATGTTCTTCTTCCTCGCTCTGCAAATCTCGCGGCTAAAACCCTGAAATGGAAGCGCACAGAAACTGTAGAACCCTAATTCTGAGCACACGGCGCTATTTATGCTACTTGTGACATTTTTAAGATGTCCAAATTACCCCTACTAAACCTTGTAAATTACTGGCCTGGTTAAATAGCCAGAAGGAAACGACGTCGTCTCACGCCATGAAAAAGATCTTCCTCTGGCTGAGGGTTCAGAGAGAGAGCTGTGATTATTGTTAGCACCAACCCTTCGGAATTCAGCTGTGAAGGCCGATACTGGCAGGCACTCCAGTGAGCATCGCCGTCCGATTTTCTCTGTACATTGGTTAAATTCTCAGAGCAGTGCTTTGTTTTAATAGTTAATACTCTTGATTGAATGGAATATGGTCTTCGCTTTTCAATCCGATTTTGATGTTTCTATTTCCGTCTCCTTTTTTTTTTTTTATGTGTCTCTGTTCAATCCGATTTTAATAGGTACATATTGGAATTGCTTTGCTGATAAACTGTAAAATAAATATATATGAAAAAGGAATTTTGCACATTACATTTGTTGTTATGGGGTGTAAAGATGTATAGAATGTGTAAATTAAGAAGAGATGATTTTCTTGCAGATATGAAGAAGATACCTTTGCCCATGCAAAAGGTAAGTGGCACTGAGAAGCATATATGTGGAAAGGATGATTTGGTGAAGCTCTTAAGATGGCATTTTGGCCATGCTGAATTTAGAGGGAAGCAGTTGGAGGCCATTGAAGCTGTTGTTTCGGGTATGCGTTTACATTTGTTGCCATTAGACTAATGTATTCATAAAAACACACTTCATGACCCACAATGAACATCCCTTTTGAGTTGTTCTCTCTACATTGTTGAACCTGCTTTTACCGATAACACAATTTTGGATACAAACGATTTAGAACTCAAAAAAAATAATAAAAAACAATCCTGTACGGGGAGACCTAGTGGGATATGCTCTCATCAATTGATATTAATATATAAAAAAACTGAACTATAGCCATGCACAAATATACAAGAATCTTCTTGTTCATTATATTGTAATGGAGTATGCACAATTTGTTCTAGTGTTGACAAACTATCTCTAAGAATCTTAGTGATATGTTGGTTCAGGAAACTACCACAACATAGGAATTGCCATGTCTTACCTTAATAATCTGATAGATTGGAGTACAAGGGTTTCTCTGTGTTTCATTTTATATCTTGGGATTATCTGCAACTAGCATTTTATCATTTCTAATTATCTTATTGTGCAGGAAGAGATTGTTTTTGTCTCATGCCAACTGGTGGAGGAAAGTCAATGTGTTACCAGATCCCTGCTTTGGCTAAATTGGGGATTGTGCTTGTTGTTTGTCCTTTAATAGGTGAATGGTACTTATCGTATTTAAATTTGCTCATTATTGACCTTAAACTACATTTTGTTGCTTGGTTATGAAATGCTAGGAACAATCTCAAGAATTTTCAACTGGTTTTCTGTTTAATTCACAGCCTTAATGGTAAGTATATGTTGTCTTTCGTCTACATGTTATTTTCTGATAATCTGAGGTTGATGTGTGGTGGATTCATGGCATGCTTATTTAATTAGGAGAATCAAGTGATGGCATTAAAGGAGAAAGGAATTGCTGCTGAATTTCTTTCCTCAACCCAAACATCCCATGTCAGAAATAAGGTGAATTACTGAATACAATTATTTTTTCAGTTCTTGAGCATCAAATACTACGCCTTTGAAACTTCTACTCTTTTGTTGTTTCCTCCATTTCAAAATAAGTGTCTACTTTCCCATTTAAAAGTTAAGGATAAGTTATTTAGTGATGGACTTTCTCCATATACCCTATGTGCTCTAACAAACTAAAAGGATTTAACTAGTCTTAGGGATCTTAGTGGTACTTCATGCATAACTAAGTTACCAAAAAAAAGAAGTAGACACTCACTGTCGAACATTTTTTTATAGAGAAAGTGGACGCTTATTTTTGAATGGAGGGAGTGTTATTCTCTTTTCATCTTCTAATAACTAATGTCATTAAATGTGGTACTGGATTTTGGCAAGAATAAGATGTTGTCTTATAAAAGCAACTGATGCCTTTGATTATTGGCTGTGTTCCCATATCGAAATCGTTTTTGCAAAAGGCTTCATATTGATATTATTTGAATTTGTATTCGTGAGTTGAACATGTCAAATCAGTTTAATTACTTGAGCCATTGTAATGTGCCAAGCAAATTGAATCTTATGATATGTTATTTCTTTACAAATCCTAGTTAAACTACCAGCCGTTTTCTTAATTTGACTCTTGATTTAATGTAATTCTAGATGATAGTGTGGAATTAATGTTAATAACTTGACGTCTCATCTTTTTTTCTTGGTAACTGCTATACCGTTTTTTATTACAGCCATTCTCTTCAGTGCTTCTTTTCCTCATAGGGGACACATATTTCTTATGTTATTCTTTGTGAAGCTTCATGACCTGATTATATTGTCATAACCTCTTCATCAAACTGAAACCCTGAGCTATGGCAAAACAGTTCTCATCAGTTAGCTTTTTAATTTACTACATCATGCTAAACACATTGAAATTTGGAAGTACCTTTGTACTTTCTGTCTATTGCTTGAAATTTACTGGAGTTAAAGTTAATACCTGCTTGAGACTTTTTTGGTATCATGGTATTTTTAACTAATGACTACTCTGATGTTCCTGATTTGTATTTTAGATTCATGAAGAACTAGAATTGGGAAAGCCATCTTTAAGGCTGCTTTATGTAACTCCAGAATTAATTGCAACAGAAGGATTCATGTCAAAATTGTCAAAGATTTATGCCAGGGGCTTGTTAACTCTTATTGCTATAGATGAGGTTTGTATGGACATATCTCTACAGAAATTTGATCTTTTTTCAGCAGCTGGAATTTTCAGGATTTTATGTACAACTTTTATCTGTTTTGTCAAAATCTCAGGCGCATTGCATCTCATCATGGGGCCATGATTTCAGGTTTGTTTTAAATCCCAGCAATAAAAGGGTTATTTTCATACCAAGAGAAAAGGGGTTTCTGTTAATACTTGTTTTGCATTTCCTTGTTGAACATGTGCTAATAAGCTGCTGTGATAATATCTCAGTTAAAATTTCATTTAAACCTTTTTCATACTCATAATTACATATGTTTGACTCTTAACACGTACCCTGTTCTAATTCTATTGGATGTTAGCATACCATCTATTTCTATTGTTGTGTACCAATTATGTGGAGTTAATTTTAGCTAGATTCTGAAACATGTTTTATGTTATCATTACAGAATCCATTGTAGTTTAAGTCAAGACTTTGTATATCTTCTGGCTATTACATTTACATCATTTACTGACATTTCTAATTGAACAGGCCTAGCTACCGGAAACTTTCATCTTTAAGGAGCCGGTTTCAAGATGTACCAATACTGGCTTTGACTGCTACAGCTGTTCCTAAGTGAGTTTTGCGATGCTGTGCTCTGATAATCAAATTTCCTTTCCTATGGTACCATTACATGTTTAAATGATGAAATCAAGGCATAATTGTCAGTCTTACCCATGTATTAAACTTGGTATCTCGAACTATAATTTCCCCAATTGCAAAAAAACAAAAAACGCTTCTTTTTTTCTTGCCCTTTCATATTGTGTTTTAATATGCACCCCCACAGTCTTGAACCCATGGCCTTAGGTAAAGAAACCGAGCTATTAACCGCTTCTGTCAATATAAAAAAAAAGATGGACAAGTGTTTTGGAAACTTTGGGGAACTTTCTAGAGGCCTAATACTTTTTTACAAGGTGCTAGAGGTGTGTAAAAACTATCAAAGTTGAACTCAAACGGGATTATGTATCATTAGAGTGTAGGCACTGTGATACATGTAAAAGTGGTTGTTTTTAATATATTTTTCCTACTATAGTATTACATGTGTTTTTGTATCTAATGGGACTGACACTCATTTGTGTAGGAATATTTCTTTTATGAACAGAATATTAATTTTCTGGCTTTGTCACTTAAAAAATAAAAATAAATATTGATTCCTTAATTGATCTTTCTTTCTGCAGAGTACAGAAGGATGTGATTGAGTCCTTGTGCTTGCAAAATCCTTTGGTCCTACAATCATCTTTCAATCGTCCAAATATCTATTATGAAGGTCACATCCTTCAAGCTTAATTTGATATGTCCAGTTTGTTTGCATTAATTTGAGTGTCTTTTTGTTTCTGGTAGAGTTCACTTGGTCGATTTCAATTGGAGGATAATTGTTCAAGCATGTTGATCCCTCATCTTTGCACAAGTTTGTTTATGATGCTTGTAGTGGCTTCATGGAAGCTATCTTTATAGTTGCTTGGGTATGCATCTAACCATGATTTTTTATAATGCAGTTCGATACAAAGATCTGTTAGATGATACCTACGCAGATTTGTCTAATTTACTCAGATCTTGTGGAGATATCTGTGGAATTGTTTACTGCTTAGAACGCACAACTTGTGATGACTTATCTACTCATCTTTCAAAGAATGGCATTTCTTGTGCATGTAATTGATTCCCTTACAGCACCTCTCTTTTCATAAAATAAAAATGCAGCTCTGATGAGCTCCCATCTTACCTTTTTCTTCGTTGCTATTTTTGCAGCTTATCATGCAGGGTTGAACAATAAGTTGCGGAGCTCTGTTTTGGATGATTGGATTTCTTCTAAAATTCAAGTTGTTGTGGCGACAGTGGCCTTTGGGTATAGTTGTCTCCATGCTTCTAATTATTATAGTTGAGGCAGTATTCCTTTTCCTTTTATGTGCATCCTTGTGGATCATGATTGAAGTAGATCTGTGTGGTCAGAGTTTCACTTTATATGACAGAACTGTAGGGCTGAGGTTGAAATTTTTTAATTCTGTATGTCCAAGCTTGAAATGTTACCGAACCAGACCTGGCTGTAGATCATCATGCATAATTCTGAATGGAACGTTAGGGCATCGCTATCTTTCAATCCCCTCACAAGTCTCTTTTATCTTGTACATTGTGGATTTGATGGGTGGAATTTTAGAATGAGACCTCTGTGCCAGGAAATTGGAGTTGCATATGCTTAATAATTTTTTTTTACCTGCAGTATTTTTTCCCATTATTTCTCAAGGATTCTATGCTATCTTTTTCTGTTTTATCCTTTCACTTGCAAATCATGGTTCACATGAGATTGTGATGCACTAATAGCTTTATTTCTGGAACCCTGCTTGGAGCTGTTCGGGTGCATTGTATTTACTGAGCAACTGGTATTTCTACAGGATGGTATGCAGTAAATAACTATGAATCTCAGCATCTTTCATACTCCATTTTATCATAAGTTAAGTTCAGGTGTTGAAGAGTAGTTTTATGTCTTCCACGTTCTACTTATTATTCCTGGACCATGGTTTATGTCCTTAGGGTATAGATCGAAAGGATGTTAGAATCGTCTGCCACTATAATATTCCGAAGTCAATGGAGGCCTTCTATCAAGAATCGGGTAGAGCAGGCCGTGATCAATTGCCCTCAAGAAGTTTGTTGTATTATGGAGTAGATGATCGCAAAAGAATGGTTGTAAAGCTATCCACAGACCGTCACGTCCACAACCTTTTAGGTTGCTAGATTTTTATAAAACCCCATCTAAGTGTTTGGATCTATGGCAGGAGTTCATTCTTCGAAATGGTGAGAGCAAAAAATTACAGTCTGCAAGCTCACAAGGTTCAGAGTCAAAGAAACCCCTCTCGGATTTCAATCTGGTTATGTTCCTGTCTTTTGATATATACTTAAGGGAACTATTTTTATATGTCTGTTATAGAAACTAAAAACATACCACATACAGATGGTTGAATACTGTGAAGAGTCTGGATGCCGTAGAAAAAAAATTCTTGAGAGTTTCGGGGAGCAGGTACTGAAACTTGGTTGATCTTGTTTTCTGTTTATAGTAGTAAGTTTCATTAGCTTTTAAATGAAATTTTTATTTAGTCGTTGCCGAAAACAGGTACCTGCATCACTGTGTAAAAAATCATGTGATGCTTGCAAACATCCAAGTCTAGTAGCCAAGTATTTGGAGGAGCTTACAAGTGCTTGTGCCACTCGCCAGAAAAATAGTTTTAACCGAATTTTGATGAGGAGGTACTTCATTTATCTTTTTTCATTCAAATATAGATCAAAATGTTGGTCAGTGTTTTTATGTATATGTTGGAAAAATGACCCATGCATGCGAAGTGAGAAACATGAATGTGGCAGTTTTACATGAGGGGACTATTGGCATTATGTGTTTACTTAACCCTAAACATAGCATTCATCTTCTTTTGGAAAAGATACTGTTTATGGTTTGAACACTTCCCAGTCTTCTGGAAATTCAAATTATACTCTAAATATGATTCGTTTAAATTTTACTTCAATACTTACGCTATTTCCTATAAGTTTGATTTGATCTCTGATATAATATTGGTCTTCTGTTGCGGATTATTAGTGCATGCTCTATAGCAAGTTAGTTATCATGTCAGAAGATAATTTTGTATAGTTATCTTGGAGCTAATTTGTTAATTTTCTTCCCGTGACAGTTCGTCTGATATGACTGACACAGAACCATATTCTGAATTCTGGAATCGTGATAATGAAGCAAGTGGTTCTGAAGAAGATATATCTGATTCTGATGGTAAATCCTCTTTCCCTTCTAAATCAAACTGTATTAGTGTAGTAGGTCCAGTCCTCATGTTAGATGGGTAAGGAACTGCTTAACAAGAGAGGCAACTGATCTAATTATTATCTATTTGCCTAAAAAATTCTCTTGTAGTATTGATAAGAAAGTAAAGCTAACTGAAGGTCGCATTATATCGTTTCATTTGGGGGGTTTAAGGTGGACAGTGGTGGGGATGCCTAAGTATTAATTCGTTATCGGATTAATCGAGTCCTTCACTTGGTAGAGGACAGTGACATTCTGAAGAGCTTACCCAAGTCGAAGTCAACATCAAGGTCAAGACTGAATGAGAAGCTTGAACTCTTGCAGCAAGCAGAAGAAAGCTATTACAGGAATAAGATCCATTATAAACAGGTTTGTTCTTGATATTCTCATCTGAGCAAAAGTTACACAGAAAACAAATGCAGTAGCCAAAAAGAAACAAATAGTGTACAAAACACATGCATTTATTCCATATTCCTTGCCTTTTTTTAAAGCTCTTCTAGATTGTGTCAATTTCCATTATAAATGCTCGATATTGGGATTGATCTTTATCTGCAACTCATTTCTTAGTGATCACATTCTTACCATTTCCATAAAATGATGGGAGGCAATGCCTGTCTGGCAACAATGACCTATATTTGCTGGAACATGCTAGTTTAATCTGCGTATTAAATGCTATCCTCATTATGGATAACATTTGATGTGCCAGTATGCTCTCATTATATATATAGTTTGATGTACTCATTATGATCTATCTTTAATGGCAATTATAAATTAATGACAGGTTAGTAAATCAGAGAAGAATGTCATATCAGAAGCATTGAGAGAAGCAACCAAGAAAAGGCTAAAAGATGCACTGAAGCAGGCTCAGCAAAGGCTTGTTGATGTAAAGTATGTGTGCCTTTTTACCTTCCCAATCCATGCTTCCCAATAGTTCTCAGTAAAAGACTGTGTTAGCTTCATTGCTATGAGAAGTGCCTCAAGTGAGAACAAGACTTTTGCATTGTCTAAGTTGGTAACAATCCTTAATGGTTTCTTTTGCAGGATTGATTTAGAAACATCAGCAACTTCCCTTGAAAACGACTGCTATAAAAGATATGGGAAGAGTGGCAAATCATTCTATTACTCACAAGTGGCGAGTACTATGAGATGGTTATCAAGCACAAGCATAAGCACAACCGAGCTAACAGATCGGCTTGGCACCAGTTCTTGCTCCTCAGAGTCCATCAAAGAGCTACCCTTGACACCATTGACGCCTTCAGATAAAGAAGAAATGGAGGTTACTCCTGAAGCATTCAGTGAGACAGTTGGATTGCGGACTTCTAGAACTCCATTTTCTTCGCTGATGCTGCAAAGTGCTTCACCAACTACAAGGCTGCCTCCCATTCCATCCTTCTCAGATTTTGTCAACAGAAAAAGAGCAGAACATGTCCGTTCACGTGCATCCACAAAGCAATCGCCTCAAAGAGTTGACAGAAATTCAGAGAAGAAGATGAGACTAAACTAGCCACTAGCTTCGAATTTCTGGACGTTCTTTATTCTTCGTGATTCACTTTAGTTGCTGATACTGAGAGATGTTTGTATCTGCAGAGCAGTCCGTGCGGAGCATAGCGCACATAGTAATGGCATGCAACATCAAAGAGTAGTACTATGCATTTTTTGAATTTCACTTGGTCGTTGGATACATTTGTTTACTGGTTACCTATGACTCTTCAACCGGTTAAACTGAACCTGCTTTTGGATGTGATCATACCAACACTAATGCACCGGTTTGATCAAAAGTATGTAGTTAAGGTTTCCGATGAAAAAAAATACCTAAACTGCCTTATACGGGTGGTAACGGGCTGATTTACCCCGCCCCGTCCAAGTCCCCGTGCCATTCATTCAATCAAGTGTATGAGGGTTCTAAGTTACCTAAAATCTATTTGAAATATACTTTAAATTAAAGGCATGAGATCAAATACAAACTAGTGGACTAATCTCAGTAACACATTAGATTAGATCTTACGCCCCTAACAAATGCAAATACTAACACAACTAAAAAAAGGGCAAAACTGTAAATGCATATTACCTCTCAAATTGAATCATCTTCTCCGCAGAGAAGAGTTCGGCAACCACGCACTGGAAGCATCTTCATTGTCATACTCACGCTCTGATTTTCAGAATTCTCTTCCACCTCTCGTTTTCGGATTGAAGATTAAAGGAGCTAAAGCTCAATGCGAATCTAGTGGAGACGGAGTGTCGATTTCGAGCACAATTAGAATGTTGATCGCCAATGCTAACTCACGGTAATTACAAATTTCAATCTTTTGTAAATTAGGGTTGTGGTAAGGAGTTCGAGAAGTGGATGTCGATTCTTCCATGTTGCCGGAGTCCGATCACGATCTAGTTGTGTAGAGCCAGAGCGAGAACCAAATCGCGCCTAAATCTACGGACAGCTAGGTGACCAGTCGGCGAACAGGGTTGATTCCTAACAGACAATTGAAGTTTGTTAGATCAATGCCATTTTACTGTTCACTTATCGTCAGATTCTCAACATTTTCTCCTTGTCCTTGAATCAAAAACTAATTCTGATTGTTAACTTATAATTAGGATAACAGATCTTTCATTGAGTGGATGCCATGTATCCTATAAGATCATGAGAGTCTTCATAGGTGTATTGGAGTTACGAGTAACAATCCTTTCTTAGAATCCAGCATCTTGAACCTTTTCAACACCCTATCCAAGTAGGCACTCTAGGAAAGGCCTATTGTTCTCTTTGATCTATCTCTATACATTCTAATTCCGAGTACATAGGTTGCCTTACCCATATCTTTCATGGAGAATTTTTTT
>JAYMSW010001650.1:0-15761 GCA_036897725.1 Erodium texanum | reverse complement strand
GTTTCATCTTGCACTACCGGTGGGTTGCACGTGAGCCAGTGATCCTTGCATTGTTTCTCGGTCTGTTCCGGACCAGTCCACTCCACCGGAGTCAGTTCTATGAACCGAATGTAAACGTTGTGCTAATAATCCCACATGTCCATTGTCGTGTATTCCATCCACGTGTTGATGAGGCGGGGTTCCTCTACATCAGACCAAGGGAACCCAGCTCTATTCGCCAACATTTCGCCGTCACATATCGGGGTTGGATGAGGGAAAGGGGCTGAGGGGGGCTCGATGTGACCAACCCGTTGACGAGCCCCATTTTATAGTTGAAAATTTAGGGTTTATTTTTATTTTTTAATTTTCTTGTCCTCGTTGACCGGTCAACGCTAACTGGTCGTCGCTGACCGGTCGTTAGGACCAGACGACGACGCTTGGCCTCCTATCACCACCAATGGCCGAGCCGACGTTGGAACACGCGCCCTGACCTCTGCAACAGTTCTGGTTCACAACTGGTCGGCTGCAGAAGCAACATCGATTCCCTCACAACCAACACCGAAATTGATATGCTAATGACGGGGCTTGCCCCACGCAAAACCTCCTACAAAGAATATCTTCATTTGCATTCCCTAAGTGGACAGTAGATAAAGAATAAATTAAGTGAAACACTGATGAATCGATTTACAAGTTGTATTGTTTGACCGGATATTTATAATACAGTTTTTAGATACACTTTATATTGTCATGATTAGACCAAGTAAGTATTAGTGCATCGAGAAAAGAAAAACACTGATTTTCTGGACAAGAAAGTTACTCTTTGGTTACTATCCTTATCATCTTCTCATTTGTTTAGGGAGAAAACTGAAAAGCTCCTGCTCTGAGAAGCTCTGCTACCCATTTTTGTTGCTTTTTGGATATTGTCTTCTTGTAAAAGTTGTGGTCTTTACCTATATTGACCTATATACACGTGTTGATGAAATAGGAAGTCTGTGTGATGTTTTTTCTCATCTCTCAGCGCCCAGACCTCATATTCATGTTAGTGCTGTCTTTATATACTGCAATTGCAGATGCAGCATAATTAATGCTTGTCTTCTTCCTCCTCTATTGATCTCGTCTTTCTCTATTTATTTTGGCTATTCCAGGAACACCTCTAGACCTAAATCATTTCCCAGTTCTTGTGTATCAGCTCTCTCGCTTTCTGTCATATTCATTTTACCACAACACTATCTACTCTCACACTTGTGCACCCCATTCAAAGACTATGGCTGCTGTCCAGCGAATTCAACAGTGGATCAAGCACATGAGCGAAATGGATGGAGAAACGCGTACTTGGTACGTGGGAAGGATGTTGGCTGGAATAGCATTTGGAGGGGCAACATTTTACTCCTTCTACAAGGAGAATAGCTTCGTGAAAGCTATTCTCGGCACCTTCCTCGTCATGGCCATCACTATTGTTTTGATGGTGGTTTCCTACTCCATCATCAAGATTCAAGGTTTGGTCTCTGCCATTTTCCTCTATCTACTCAACTATTATGGCCATACGGTTATGCAACACTTCTTATTTTCCGGTGAGCACTACCGTTTGTATTCTTATATACCAATCGGGTGCCCGGACATATTGTACACACTTTTTTGTGTCACAATAGTTTTCAATGCCAAGTTAGTGGACCGTCGGGATGATTTTCAGATCATAAAGACAACCGGAGCTGTGCTTCTCCAGACCCTGTTTCTACTATTTGCAGATATGACTTTCCATCCTCGTAAACTCGCCAACCCTACTAATGCGCTTGCTCTAGCGGCTTATGGATTGTCTACGGGGGCAACTTTTTATGCTTTAGTGAAAGGAAACCCATACCCTGAAGTTCAACCTCCAGCTCCAGCCCATCCCACAGTCCAGATGGTACAACCTTCCGTCCCTCGCCACAGTCATCAATCTTGATGTGATAACTTTTTGGTGATTGATTCTAGTTTATTTATGTATGTTGTTAGTGAAATGGTAGTTATAAACCATTTAGTTAGGATATATGTCTGTTTTTGTAAAATGAAATGGTTTTTATGGACCATTTTCAGTAAGGATATATATCATTTCGGCAGTACTTTCTATTTCATTGCAAAAAGAATGATATTGATTTGAACTAATATGAATGATCACAAAATTGGCTTAATAATATGAATGATTACACAAAAACAATTATCGAAGCCAGGCTATATTTCCAGCTTTCATAATCTTGAGTCCCAGTTTTCTTATATAAGTTGTATAATTAAATACATCTTTCATAAACTAATGCGCAGTCTTATCAAAAAAATAAATGGGCAGTCTAGCAACTTGACATTAAACTTAGCATGCATGCATATTCCAACGATTTCCCAATTAATTTATTAGCCAAATAACTAGAATATTATTATATAAGTAACCTTTACATCTATTTACCAAGACTTTTATGTAATTACATTTTGAAACAAATTCAATTGTATTTATCTCTAAATTATCATGCTTTGGGCCTCGTTTACCAAGACAAATAACTCATGACTAACCATAACCGATGTAATTTTACTCTCAAAAAAAAAAAATCAGATGTAATTTCCTCTAAATCATATGTAATTATTACCACAAGAATATATGTCATCATGTGATTTGCACATAGATGACCGAGAAGCTCTGCCGTGATTACCCATTTTTGTTGCTTTTTGGATATTGTCTTATTGTAAAAGTTGTGGTCTTTACGTATACATTTACTAGCCATTGACCTGTATACACGTGTTGATGAAATAGGAAGTCTGTTTGAAGTTTGTTGTCATCTCTCAGCGCCCAGACCTCATATTCACGTTAGTGCTGCCTTTATATACTGCAATTGCAGATGCAGCATAATTAATGCTTGTCTTCTTCCTCACTAAGCTCGTTTTTCTAAGAAAATACATTCGCGTGCTCTCGAGTATACTGCACACTCGCAGGTCTCCCCAAAACCCTACTCTCTAGGTTTCTTAGGGATCCATAGCTCGTGCTGCTTTGCGTGTGTGAGCGAAGATGTTTCAGGTCTTGTCCGTGCTGGTCGTCCTGCTGTTGGCGGTGGAAGGGACGGCGGCGCCGCCCAAGGGTTGTGCTCCGCGCTTGGTGGATACAAGGATTTTATTGCCTCCAAAAATGACTCATGAAGTAGAGTATCGGCTTCAAGGAACTAATGGCTGTTTCCAGTGGTACGCACGCATGAGCCCTAAAGCTGTGCTTGGTTACCAGCAAAATTACAAATCGTTTTTGAATGGCTTTTTGTTTGTAATTTTACAGGTCATGGGATCATCATGATATCCTCACTGTGATACCTCAATATACTTCAAGTAACAAATGCTCAGCAAGTGCAAGGTTGAAATCAATTGGCCTTTACAGTGGTCGCAAAGAAACTACTATCCATGCTGCTGATGTATCAACTGGGATTGTAAGTCACTGCAAAGTTGTCATCGACAATTTCTCCAAAATCAAGATAATCGGCAGTCCTGATATACTCTTACATGAGCACAAAACTCTTCTTGTCCGTGCCTTTGATAAGGAAGGTACATCTCAAATCATTATAATTATCATGCATATATCACACTCTTACTCATCTATTTTTAGATACCTTTGCTTGCTGCTGTGATTTTATGGTCATAACTTAGAGTTCACTTGGCCATCTTCATTACAGACCATGTGTTTTCATCGTTAGTGGGCTTACAGTTCATGTGGAAGCTTATGCCTGAAACAGACGGATTGCCTAATCACCTTCTTCACCTTCCTTTGAAGGATGCTCCCAAGAGGGGCTGTGGTGGCTTAGAAGACATACAAATCAACCTCGAAGATAATGTATGGTAGCATCTAGTCAGATGGATGGAATTAATGATTGTTGCAAGATATATATTATATCTTTCTTTCTAATGCAGGGTGTATATTCGGATCGATATCTAGTAAAAGCTATTGGTGTTGGGCGTGAAATTGTTTCTGTGCATCTCTATGAAGAACATTTCAAGGACATGGCTGCTGAGATTGTTCTAACGGTAGCTGAAGCCTTGTTACTACATCCTCCATCACCTGTTTTTGTCCTAATAGGTGCTGAGTTCCAATACAGTCTCAAAGTTATCCGAGAGAATATTCCGCAAGGTATCCATTCTTAAATACTTGTGTTAGTACTTCATGACAAATTGTAGTCTATTTCTGTATACTGTCAAGGTTTGATGATTCTCCATGCTCATATTTGGTCACATGTTAAGGATCATTAACAAGTGTTAAACTTACTCCAACCTAAAAGCTTGGGAGGAAGTACAAACGAGTCACATGCCCAATACCTAACTAAGCGTTGATATCATATGTTACTGTGTATTCCACGCCTTACTATCTTTCTCATTGCATTTGCAGTGATAACTTTACCATCTCCACATCACCAGTGGTCTGTTTTGAACCTCTCAGTTGCCAAGGTGGATGCGAAGTTGGGTTTAACTCATGCATTGACCTTAGGGGTTACTACTGTCATCGTTGAAGATACCAGGGTTAATGGCCACCGTCAATTTGCCTCCCATCAAATCTCAAAGCTTCATGTTGTCATTCCCGATACTATTATTTTGTACTTGTCACGTTTGTCCAGTTCTGGTGATCTTGTTGAGGGAACGAAAGCCGTTCCATCTATGCCATATTGGTATGTTGTTGTGGGATATAAGTATCTAATTCAAATTAAGATTTTCTCTCAAGGACCTGGTCCACAATATATCCACCTTACAGAGGTAACTCATGCATTATTCTTTCTTATCATCGCAAAAGTGTTAATTTATTTTATACTTGCGACTTCTAGGATAGTCATTAGTGTTTTGTATGATGCAAGAGACACTCCATATATTATAAATGTCAATTTGTTTGTTTTGAGTTCTTATCTAATAGATGTCAAGGTTGGTTGTCTTTTGCTCAGAAGTTCCTTTCCTGAATTGCAGCATGATGATGTTAAGATGTATGTCCACAATGCTCCGCACTTGGAAGTGGAAGTGTCTGGTGATATTGCGACCAAACATGGTTGGCAGAAGTCCAAAACTCTGAAAGCAGATTCAGAGGGATTGGGAAATTTGATTGCTTCATTAACTTATTTCACCGGGCAGAATAAAATCAAAAAGGTAATTCTTTATGTATTTGTGTTAAATTCTCTTGTTTATTTTTGTCACTATATATAAACATTTCTACAACGCGTTCTGACTTTAACCCAAAAGCTTAATCTATCAATTGGTCAAAAGGGTGACTATTATGTCAATTGGTTAAAAAGGGTCTAGCAAGTAGACCAACAATATATGAAAAAGAGAGGAAGCATAAACAAGCTACTTAATTTAGTGTGCATAATGAAATAATAGAGGTGATACTCTATTAAAATCTCTGGATTTTCCTTTTTTTTATAAAGATGATGCCATTTTTTGTTTACTTAGTATTTTTATATGTTCCATTATCGTTTACCATCCTGCTACATCCTTGTCTGTGTTGCCTTATTTTGGTTATCACATTCTCTTATTGGTTAGTTTTTCTTTGTTATATGTTTTTGTAGGTTCTCGAGGTTGAGCAAAAAATCTTAGTTTGCCGTGCAGTTAAATTTTCTATGGGAGAAACTAATAGTTCATCTCGAGGCATTCTTCTTCCATGGGTCCCTTTTGGTTACCAGGAGATCGAGTTGAAGGCTACAGGAGGTTATTAGACTTAAAAAATTGCTATATATATATTATCTGTCATATTTTTTGGCCTCTGAATGTTTATTAAATCTTGTAGGTTGTGCAACGTCGGCCAATGGTTACAGATGGTTTTCTTCAGATATAGATACTATATATGTATCTTCTGGGGTTGTCAGGGCTAAGAAGCCTGGAAAGGCTACTGTAAAAGTAGAATCCATTTTCGATGTATTAAATTACGATGAGGTAATAAGAATACGTGTTAAATTACTATGTGTTTACTTCCAATATGCAATGAAGCTACTAACAGCTTTGCAAGGTCCTTGAGATTGACCTTTACTGTTACCAATCTTATGACTATTTAATTATTTATTTGTGCCCCTGAATACAATCATATGTTATTTTGACACATAGCAGATATGATTGAATCATCTTTTAAATCTGATATTTTGATAGTTTATTCATGAGTATATACATAGGATTGACTTGCAGAGCAAGTCCCTTTTTTACAGCTTCCTAATTTACATCAGTTACAATCCAATCAAGGATTCATACAATATTGAGACTTGAGAAGTTATCTTGTAGGGTCCATTTCACCTTTTTTATAGTTGATATGTATACTCTACACCGCTCCTTCTGCTTTGTCTCCTCTTTTGTTAATATTCGTATTGAACTTGTTATATTTATTTATGTTTCCATTAGGTGGTTATCGAAGTGTCCGCTCCATCATCAATGGTAATGCTGCCAAACTTACCTGTTGAGGCTGCTTTAGGATCACATCTTATAGCTGCTGTTGCCATGAAAGCATCAAATGGTTCTGCTATATCCTAGAATATCTGGATTTTATTTTTATTTTTTGGATGGCTTCAATAATCTTATGAAGCTTTCTTTTGTCATCTGCAGGGGACTATTTTTATAGATGTGATGCTTTGAATTCGTTTGTGAAGTGGAAATCGGGAAGCCAGTCTTTTCTCATTGTAAATGCAGCGAGGGAGACAAATGTTTTTGATGGACTGGGAAATTCAGAACTCTCTGCACCAATTTATGGCCCTCCATCACCATGTTCTTGGGCCTATGCATATGCATCTAGTCCAGGTCGAACTACATTGAATGCAAAATTTTCAGAAGACTACCACCAGCTCGATCATTCTTTTCAGCCACATACAGTTTTGGAGGCTTCTTCACACATCGCAGCATATGTTCCACTTCAGGTTTGTCGGACACGTGAAGGAAGCTGCTTTGGTGGTTATCGATCCAATTTGCCTCAAAGACCTGATAGTCAACTGGAAAAGTTGGACAAGATATATCTTGCCCTTGGATCAAATTTAGAAGTTATGCTCCGTGGAGGACCTGGACAGTGGGGCAAAGGCATTGGATTCAATCAAACTGTGGAAATTCAGGGTGAAGACCAAATTCATGCGAAAGATGGAATTGATGTGCATCATCGATCTGGGGACTCGTACGAAGTTTCATGCAAAATGCTGGGAAACTATGTTAGTTTCTTTTTCATCGATATTTCGTCTGCTTGTAGCATTTCAAAGTAGAAATCATATAACATTCTTTTTTTTTTCTTCTGGTTTCAATGATGTAGATACTCATTTTCAAACGTGGCAATTTGGTTGGACAAGGGCATCCGCTTCTACCTGAGGCTGAAGCTGAAGCTACATTTTTAGTTGTGTGTAGTATTCCTTCGACAATTACAGTGCTAGCTGATGGACGTGGTATAATTGTTGTCCTTCAATTGAAGTTCTATGCATTATACTATTAATTCGATACATCTTATGATTTTCTCTCTGTGCATGTTGGCAAATTACGTGGTACATTCAGCTAATCAGCATGATGTTGAGGCCCCTATTGCTGTGGCAAATGGACGCAGTATTCAGATAGTTGCAGTTCCCATAAGTGACTCTGGAGAAGCTTTTGCAGACTCCTCTTCTCTTTCTATAGGGTGGGAACTGAAAAACTGTGATGGGCTCGCAAGTTGGGTTGATGCAAATGTTTCAGAGAAACCTGAGTCCAGTTGGGAAAGGATTTTAGTCTTGCACAATGAGCCTGGAATGGTATTTCCAAAACTTTGCATCTTAATTTTATATATCATTTACGCCAAGTATGCTTTTGTTCGGTAGCCTTTTTGCTGTCTTTTTAGGGTAGAAAACATTCTGGGCTTGCATTAAGTTGTTTGGTTCTTGCTGTTGAGCAATTTTGTTTTTCTCTTGACCTTAATTTTCATAATGACGTGATAGTAAAATATCCGTGACTCCATAAAAGTTCAATATCAAGTGTCATTTTATTCTTCTTTATGAAGAGGATGGAGGCTTATGTACTTGATCATTGAATCTAAGTCCTATAAGTTGGATGGGATTAAGCATTTGCACATACTCATCATTCTTTGGGGCCTTTTATTTAATGTAAAATTACACAGTGATCAAATATGTTTACTTTCCATGGTTTTAATGAGGATATGGTACGCATAAGTGGCTAGTTTGAACGTTAACTGAGATGTCCTCATGCTTTTCTTCTCAGTGCATGGTCTGTGCTACTGTTGCTGGTTTTAGCGATACCACTGGTGATACATATTCTACTCAACTGCTCAAGAGTTCAGATGGCAATCTTACAGTTAGAGGTGCTATACGTTTACAGGTACGCAGTGTTTTTTTTTTAATATATAAATATTTATAGAAGCTTATATAGTTCATCAAAATGACTGCTTAGAATTATTTAATTGCTACTGGGTACTTAAAAGCTGTGGTTTTAGTTATTGTAAATTAAAATTTGACTCTTACCTTTACATTTGTTCAATGTGCAGCTTGTTTCCCCATTAAGAGTTGACCCGAAGTTCAACTTGTTATTTTTCAACCCTGCTGCTAAGGTGAAGCAACAAGCTTGGCTAATTCTTATTTTTCGTGTTTAGACATAAAATTCATTAACACGCACCGAAGCATTTTGGATGATGTCTACATATTTTACGTGATATATGTGCATGCACTTTTCTTGTTAAAAACTTGTGTTTTGCAGGCAAGCAAAGCTTTCTATCTAATTTTTTTGTAGTCTCTCTTGGCCTTGCTAGTTAGTAAAAGCATTGCATTAACCATTTCTCGGTCCTGTTTTCTGGTACTTTTTTTCATCAACAAGAAAGCAGGAAATCTTAATCTAGCCTAAACTAACTCTAATCTAACTGTTACCCCACACTTACACCCATGCAAGTTTACCCACTAAGATTCGAATCTATGGCCTCAAAGAGGTGACAGAACTCACTGACCACTAGGTCAACCCTAATGGGCGCTTGTTTTCTAGTACTGCCACACATGGTTGGACATACAATCTATTTCAAATAGCTCTTCTGTGAATTTTAATTTCTTGGTTGTGGTCTGTTTTACTGTATCATATGTGCTTAGGTTCTGCCCTCTTGCTGGAACTTTTTGTACATCCATTCATAAGGCAAGAAAAAGGAATTTGTTACTGAACCTTCTTGTCACTGTGTTCATGTTTAATCTGTCTTCTTTCCTCTGTTTTCCCACCTATAATAGTAATGATATGATAATATTTTTTTCATCTCTGGCACAACGTTTGTTTCTATATATTTTTTCTATTCCAGATACATCTGCCAATTATCGGAGGGAGCTGTTCAATGGTGGCTAAGGTGGATGATTCTCGTGTGGTAGAAGTTCTTCAATCCCCGCCGGGTTTAAATTGCTCGCAACTGATAGTGTCTCCTAAAGGGTTAGGGACTACTACTGTGACAATTCAGGATGTTGGGGTTTCTCCTCCACATGCTGCTGATACTGTGGTAATGACCTCCCCCCCTACTGTGTGGTGTGATTTTCAAGTTGTTGGGAACTGATTGGTTGGTTTCTGTGTTATTACCTAACCTACAGAGTCTGCAATTTTCTTGGTAATGATGAAGAATATCTTCTTGTTGGTCTTTTCAAAACTTTTGTTTTGGCTTCATATATATTCATCAAATGTTGTAAGACACAAGTATTCTTGGGACTATTTTGTTTAGTCATGGAAAAGAAGTCGTTGAAGGTGATAGGCTTCTCGAATTAATTGGAGAGACTGTATTTGCCCCTGCCTTCATCTTAAAATACAGATCAGTGTAATTGTAACCTTTTAAAGTCACTTTTCTATTTGTTTAATCATAGATAGTTGATAGTGAAGTGTCTGACTCTGAAAGGATGTGGGCTTGGTAACTACTTGATATACTAGTTGAGCCCTGGGGAATTGAGCTGCATTGGAATAGGAATAAAAAACTAAAAATTGGAAAAACCTGTGACCAAAATCTTAAGTTTACTTGGACAATAAGTCCCCAACTTAATGGTAATTACTCTTAACACTTGAACTTTTCTTCAGTTCCATAGTAATACCACTCTAATTTCTTAGGTAAGGGCAAAATGATCATATGTTGTCAGTAGTTAAGGTCTGTACTGACTCTTAGTTCTGAATTGATCATACATATCATGTAACTAACTTTTCCAGCAAAATTTGTACATTTAATTCATTTGTGAAATTTCTCATGAAGGTTGAAAATCTTACAGGTCCAAGTTGCAGATATGGATTGGATTAAGATAACATCACCAGAAGAGATAAGCCTTGTGGTACATATATCTTCACATTTTACTTTTTATTTCTTTTCAAAAACTGGTATACATTATATGCTATTCTTTTTTCTTTCAGGAAGGGACCACACAATTCATTGACCTGATAGCTGGTATTAATAGTGGAAGTACTTTTGAGGCTTCACAGGTGAATTAATTTATATATAGTCAAGTGCTATATAGTCTAGTTTATTGTCCTGGGACATGTTTTCAGTATTGACACATTTTCTTAGTATTTATACGTGTCTTGCAAGTGCATGCTTATTTAAAGAGTTTGTTAATTTATTCAGAATTCTAATAACTTTGTAGTTGGTAACTCTTAGTGCAGTCATAAATATGAATATATTCATATTGAGTATTTGACACTTGCACGATTTGATTTGTGTGCATATGCAATTATGAACTTATTTAGAGTAATGCTTTTTTCTCATCTCTCAAACGACTTCAATGCTTGTTAAATTCGATGCAGTATCCTTACATGAATATTCATGTACACACGGAGGATGAAATTATTGGCCTTGTCCATGGAGATGGTACTTCAAGGCCAGGTGATGGGCATATTAACACGCCAAGGTTTAAAATTGTGGCAAGGACTCTTGGTATAACAACTGTTTATGTAAGTTTTTTATCAGGCGTTCTACCAGTATATTACAATTTATTTTTTAGGAATTTTATGAGTTACAAGTTTCTGTTTGAAATTTGAAATCAGGTCAGTGCTAGACATCAATCTAGACATGCAATATTAAGTGAACGTATAAAGGTTGGAGTCTATGCAACGCCAAGAATTCACCCTCGGAATATTTTCCTGGCACCAGGCGCCTCATACACAGTATGTTTATGAGCACTTAGTTTGCTTATTAGTATTTCTTTTGAAATAGACTTAACATTTAGTTTAGAAAGAAAACTCGAGATAAAATTCTTGTTGTATTCTCGTGATGTATGCACATTATGCTTTCAGTTCCGATGGTCTATATTATGTACCCTGTGTCTTTCTTACCTTGATCTTTGGGTATTTCATTATGTTTCGCGTTCCTCAAATAATAAATTGTGTTTTAATTTTGTGTTTGTTTAGCTTATGTTGAAAGGATGCCCAACTATTGCTAAATATGTTGAGTTTGCGAGTAAAGACAATGGAATTGCAACAATAGACAAATCTTCTGGTCGACTTTCTGCAGGCTCACCTGGGAAAACTGTAAGATATGTACAGCTGATGCTTAAAATTGTATGCATTTGCTTCAGATGTAACATTTTTTTTTTTGCTAATTTAAGCTATTGGTTTTATGGCCAGACTTTAACTGCCACAGTTTATGGGAATGAAGATAATGTGATCTGTCAAGTACATGGAAGTTTAGAAGTAGGGATTCCTTCTTCGATGAGGCTGGATGTACAAAGTAAACTCCCACTTCCTATTGGTTGTGAGATGCCAATATATCCTTCGTTTCCCGAGGCAAGAATCCAAAATGAAAAAAAAGTCACATTTTTTTGTCTACCCATCAGAATACTTACAGACTACTGTGTATTTCAGGGAAATTTGTTTTCTTTTTATGAGCTCTGTAGAGATTACAAGTGGTCCATAGAAGATGAGAAGGTTGGATTTAGTCCCCTCTTGCACAATATCATGATACTTTGCAAGCATTTGTTCACTTGTAAAATGAAATCGTTGCGTTTTCTTATATATAGGTGTTGAGATTCCAAGTTATGAAGCATTTCATTGGAGATAAGAAGGGAGATCTTATTACTTTGAAGGAAACCAAAGCTTCTATTTATTTATATGAAAAAGAACATGGTTTTATCAATGTCGTGTCTGGAAGGTAAACTAAAATCATGCCAACATTTCTTCATGTTTTCTTTTCCTGATATTTCTCATGATTGTTCTCTCTTTGTTTCAGATCTGCTGGCACATCTAAAATCACAGTGTCATTCTCATGTGATTTCATTTCTGGTTCTTCCCCACATCCAAAGTCTTACACTGCATCTGTATCGTTACCAGTGATACGCGATGTCTCTTCTCCTTTTACAAATATAGTAACTTGGGTTCTTCCTCCCTACTATACCACATCTAGCATCTTGCCTTCATCTTCCGAATCATATGGCATGGGCGACAATGACAAGGGAGCTATTAGCTATTCTTTTATGGGATGTGAAAACGAAGAGAATGGTTGTGCGTGTAAAGGTGCTGTCTGCATTGATGGAGATAGAATAAAAACAACAACAACAACAGAGGGTGACAATATTGCCTACCTCAAGGCAAAAAAGCCTATTAGTGGTGACTGGAATGTGATTTCGTCTATCAGGGTTGCTGAGGTATGGATATATAGTCTTACTGATGTGTTAATAAAGGATGTAATTGGCAACTGATATTGCTACTAATGATTTTCTGAATGCACACTTGTTGCTCTTATTTTTGTGTTACGTCCAGGTGTGTCTTACGGTCTGTTCTTAGAAAATGTTTCCCTTCATAAATTTTTTTTAGAGGAACCTTGTATGTTAGGTCTATGCATGAGGGTTCTTGCACTGGTATTTGTTGTGAACTCATGATATGTATTTTTTTTGGTCAGGTTTCTCAAATAAGAATAGCCACCAAGAAACTATCATTGCGTGTAATCCATCTTGCAGTTGGTGCTGGAATTGATCTGCCCGTAAACTACTATGATGATCTTGGTACTAATGTTTTCAGTAATCATTTATAGTTGTCTTTTATATGGTCGTTAAGTCCTCATGAATCTTACATTTTCTTCCAACCAGGAAATCCTTTTCATGAGGTGTACAATGTCGCTCCCATTTATGTTGAAACTAACTTTCCTGATATTGTCTCTATTAACAATGATCGTGGTAAAATCAGTCTCAAGGTGTGTTGATCAATCTTCAGAGTTGCAAGATACTTGTGCTATTTTGTTTCTTCAATTACATTTACTGCCCATTTTAATTTAACATAGCTTCTTTACACCTAAATTTGTGTTTGAAGGCAATACGTTATGGTAGAGCTCTTGTGCGGGTATCAATGAGCAATGCCAATAACCCACTCAAGTCATATTATCTACTGGTATATATCACCCTCCCTTTCACCCCTGTAAATGAAATGTATGTTGAATGAACAATTTGCTCACCTCTTACTAATTACATTTCTATTTACAAGATTAGCTGAATCGTTCTATAAATTTTTGTTAGGTTTCTGTAGGTGCTCATATAAATCCTGAGAATCCAGTCGTTCGTGTAGGAAGTGACCTTAGCTTCACCATTGAAGGTTACCTTAACTTCGACAATGAAGGTGAGTATGTGGTGAACAATTACTTCTGAAGTTTATTTTGTCATCACGAATATCAGTATTATTGATAGTATTAACGTTCACCAGTTGGTAGTGTGAAGTGCTTACATGTACTTTGATGGTATGTACTCCACAAGAATCTTTAGTATCTTATCTGTAGTTTATATCTGTTGAGAAGTAAAAAGAGAGCCTCACGTCACTAGTAAGTGAAAAATATTACATAGAGAGGCAAGAGCCATAGTACAGGAAGCCCAAGCCTTTTGTATATGTAGCCCAATCACTCACCATATTTCTTGCATTAAGAACCACATTAATATATTCCAGCAAAGGACGTTCTTCCGCCTGAAACTTCTCACTAGACTCCTTGATGTGGTAGGATTAAATGATCAAGTTTCTACTTGTTGGGCCAGTAACGATGAAAGCATTTTATCTGTGCATACGGTGTCTGGAAAAGCTCGAGCCGTGGGGGAAGGTACAACCCAAGGTATTGATTTAAAATCATCCACTCCATTAAATATGTTAGTTTACACTGATTGTCATGGGTTATCACATTAGTTATGTTGTTAAAGAATGTGCTTTTTGTTTGGTTTGGTATTCTTTCTAAGTAAGAACTTGTGAATTGTGAACAGTCCTTTTTGAGAGTTCAAGTATTAAACTGCAAACAACAGTTACAGTCGTAATGGACCGTATAATCGTGAATGCTCCAAAAGAGAAGCTAACAAATGTTCCTTTCCCCAAAAGAGGATATAACTTCCCTGTGAAGTTGAGGTATGTAAATACAACAACCCTATGTTGTGTAGTACTCATATAATTTATTGCATGGAGAATTTGTTTATGTTGGAACTAATCAATCAGCATTGTATATTTTTTTAATGGTGTACCTTTTGTTTGTAAAAGTGGTTATGACAGCAAGATTGATGATCTTGGAAATGATAAGGGAATCCCATTTGATTGTAGAGTGGAGCCTTCTTATGTAGGGTATGTTTCGTCTTTAACCATTCTTCTTCTTTAGTAGAGTGTATTGCTTTTCATCCTTTAACATTTTTTTTTTCTTTCTTTCACGGAATAAGGTATGTCGTGCCTTGGATGGAACTTGACTCTGGGAACTTATGTTGCCTCTTCTTTCCATATTCACCTGAGCTTTTGGTACATTCACACGGGTTGAAAGACATGAAGCCAGATATATCTGTCTCCGTTACTGCTTCACTCAGAAAAGATAACCAAGTTTCAGGATCTGCATCTGCACATTTTATTGGAGGGTTTTACATATTAGAAATGAGCCAGGTAATGGGCTCTTGTTCAACTCTGTTTTCATGTGTCAAGTAGAGCTCTTTTGTATATATAAAAGGATAATTCAGAGAGGGGCTATGTATGACATTTCATTCATTGTGTTTTCAGGAGACCATGATGTTGAGTTTGACACCAGACTCTAACAAAACTTCCATAACTGTAGTGGGGAATACTGGTAATCTCATATTAATCTGAAGCGGAAATTCATATTTCCCGATCATCACTTGTACTAAACTTATGCTTGCTATTACAGGTGTTCAAGTTCAAGTGCATAGACAAGATTTGATAAAGGTCAATCTCACTAAGAAAGAAGATTTCGGGATTGCTGGCCGTATGGTGTATGAGGTGAGCAATCCATTGCTTGACCAAGGATTGTTGATATGCCATATTTCAAGTCTGAGGGTAGCACAGAAACTTTTTGATTAATAATTCATATATTCAGGTGGAAGTGCTCAAGAACGTAAGATTCAGCGAAAAAGTCATTTTCGAACTTCCAGCCAATGGTGAGTTATAAACATCATTGTTTTTGTAGCAAACATAAAACGACTTTTAGTTCATCTGGGATCGGGTTTCATTACAGGTCAGAGGGTGGAAGTAGATGTCAACTTTCCAGAGAGACGTGGTCCTCCATTGTGGCCGGCATCAGGACTTTTTCTGATCTTATTGGTGGTCTGCATTTATTATGCTTTCGGCTACCTGTTCCCGAAGAACAATGTTCCAATGTTGTTTGCTTGAGCTCCAATGTAGTTTGCAAACTTGCAGTTTTTGTGGAAGTCTTTTAAATGGCTATCAAATTTGAGAGTCTATCTATATTGGCTTGTAAAAATTATATTATTACTATATTAATATTTTATAATTTTATTGCTATTTTATTATGTCATTTTATGTTAAAATATTAAAAGATTTGATTGATGTAACATTTGATATAAGAATTTGCAAGCCTGGAGTTATCACCATTTTATATTATA
>JAYMSW010001649.1:0-15766 GCA_036897725.1 Erodium texanum | reverse complement strand
TGTCGCTTAGGCTATGTAAAGTTGTGACGCCTCAGTGAGGCAATGGACAAAAAAAATGTATAGAACCGAATTCGTATCTGTTCCAAAACCAGCAGCTAAAATCCAAATTCAATCACATAACCAAATCACATAGTATAATCCCAACTGAATCCACAGAAACTGAAATTCATAACCAATATCCAAATTTGTGATTAAATATAAGAAAAGTAATTATCCGAATAAAGAAATTCAATTCAACAAAACATAAGAATTAAAGACTGTTTATCAAAATCCTAGAAACTAACAGGGACCATCATCATTACAAAAAAACAGAGGGACCATCACCAGAGTTAGAGGGAGGAGGAAGAGGGGCATCGCCATGCTCAGCGAGCATCCCAACGAGGATGCGTTCATTCTGCTCAATGACACACTCGTCGATTTTCCATTGGGTCTCCGCAGCCTCTACGGCGGCACGGTACTCATTCTCCTGCTCTAGTTCCTCGCGGACCACCCATCGAATCTCCTCACGCCTTTCCTCCTCGTTCACCTTCCAGCAGTATGAGTAATGAATGGAGTATGAGGAATGCGAGGACAATCCTCGGGGTCACCCAACAAACTTGGCCTTCTTCTTCTTCAGTACCGAGCCATATCCACGGATGTACGTACCCTCCCACTCGCCACCTCTGCAGTCAGGATTGAGAACTCTACTTTCTCTTCCAATGGCTCGAGGGGTGATAAGGGACGGGGCACCTCTAAAGACTTGACGGCCTTCTCGGGTAGCTCAGTGGCGGTCTGTTCCAGAAGGGGTTACTATAGTTCAGGCTACAAACACAAGATTATTTGAAACAAAAATTGTATCTAATTGATAATAGTAAGTAAGCAAATGACAAGAGAGAACTTACCCTATTGGAGTGCTCATCCAGCGACTATTCGTAAGAGAGGTAGTATGCACCTATCATTTCTCAGGGTGTCTCGCCCACTGAACTCCTCAGCCAGGCCACCGAACATCTTCCTTCAAGTCTGGTGGTTTAGCTTCTTCGGGTTCTTGCTATATTCCACTTTGTTCTCGCTCTTCATCCAACTTCAATCCACTTTCTACATATTTCCCAAAATAATACATAATCATCTAATTCCTACAAAACTCGATCAAGACATGCATACTTCACCACTTCACAATAACCGACAATTATTCGTAAATTGTCTTGATAATTACTCAACAATAATAAAAAAAATTATTCATAAATTCACATACATATGGCTAATCAACAATAACCTAAAAATTTTGGGTTGGCATCGGCGTTTGTCCAGATCTAAATCAGGGTCGGGATATACGTCTCGATCTCCTTGAAGCACGAAGATGTAGACCTCGCTTGAGCTCCGAGATGTCCCCGGTGATGCAAATCTAGTTATGACCTAACTGCTTTTCCTTCTCATCGATGATAACTAGGTTTTGACCAGAGATGACGTGGTCAGGTTCTCCTCTTCCCCGACTTTGTCGTGCTCTTCTTGTCTAGATATGTAGAAGACGCCAAAACAGAGAAGGGGTTTGAATCCTCATTGAAGCAAGGATTTGAACCCTTTTCGGAGGCAGGGTTTGAATCGTCGCCGGTGGAAGGGTGTGAACCTCGCCAGTCTTTATTTTTTATTCTACCCCCACCCCCCCTTTTGTTGTTCATTATTTAAAGAGAGAAACTAATAAAGTAAAACAAAATTATGATTCAAGGTGGGAATTAAGGTAGGTGTAGGACTTAAAGTTGGAAATAGGGCGGGCTTGGGCGAGTCTGGGTGAGCTCGGGCACGGCTTGGGGGGGCTGGGCGAATTTGGGCGCAGCAAGGCGGGGTTGCGACCTGGGTGAGGCTAGGTGCGGCCGAGAGCGATAGGGCGTGGACGGCGGTGAGCCTGGGATGACATCCAATTCGGGAGAAAAGACTACAGAGCTAAGAAAGAGGGCAGGAGAGGGGGAGAGGGCTCGGGAGCTCATTCCCCTCTCCGACAGTGTTGGCACTTCTTCTAGGGTTTCTGCCGAGTGGTTCTCACGGTTTTTCCTCAAGTCTTTTCCTATAATGTTATTTTTAGAAGGTGTAGATACAACATGTATTTTGTATCTTTTAAGGATGGGAATGTTGGAGGCTAGGAGATGAGGATGATAATAATAATTTAGAAAGTTGGTTAAGGATTCGAATATCTTTCATGTCTTATTCACATTTTAACTAACGTGTCAAAATAAATTTGTGATTCTTCGAAGCTGAACAAAATATTAACCTAACATATTTGTTACGGAAATGCACCCATAATGAATACAAAATACACGATTGATCAGTATCTTCAACTTGTACCAGCGTTGATGAATCAGAAGAGGACACAAATTACCCTTGTGGCTGATGTACGAGAATATTGGAATATATGTCTCGTGAATGGCTTAAACCACCGGTTAGAGATGATTAGAGATATACGGAGAGGAATAAACAAAAGATCTTCCATACCAAATTAATTAATAACCAAAATTATTGGAGCATGACTAAGATTGATCGAAATGAAAAAGAAGTACGTTCAGAAGTTGGTGTGGTTAGAAAAGTATACTCTTCTCCTCTCCATCCTTTGAAATTTTCTTCGCTCTTTTCTTTTAAACATTGTCCCACGTATTGGGAACTATTGGATATTATCAAAAATATTTATACAATATACGGTCCTTATTGGAATCAAGATGTCATGTATGTATTCATATCTACTAATTTAGTTGTGACTGTCTAATTTAGGTAGGGACTATAGAATCTTGAGAATTATGGTACATGGTTTAAGGATCGCTATTTCCAATAGTTTTCAACATTTCCCGAGGTCATTCTAACATTGCATATTTTCGGATGCATGTCGAACAAAGTCGAGAGATTAGTCAGATGGTTCCGGCAATATGATAGGATAGTCCGACAATCCCTGTTAATAGTTGTTAGTATATTCCATATATATCCTTTAGTGTCTGATTTTATCCTTAGTATATTCCCTTAGAGTGATATTCTGAAATATATAAACCATTTCATTCAATCATTGACGAAAGGGAGGGAAACTAAAACAACAATCGGAAAAATAAGAGGCAACTAGGTCAATTCTTGATACCATAAGTTGGCGGTCCACTTAAAAATTGTGTTGATAAAATCGCTCGTTATGCCTTCTAACCTTTCCTTTATAGCGCATCCGATGTCATACCCACACACCAAGAAGTCTCTAGGTAAAACATCAAAATGAACGACAACACAATGCATATTGTTGATGTTCAGGTGGAAGTATATGTCTGTCGCACCCAGCCAAGGTACCATGTGTCAACCCCCTACCCCTTCGGTGTACCACGTCACCAAATCCTCCCGGTTGATCTCATTCCCTACAACTTTGGAAGAAACCACTTGGCCTTAAAATTTTGGACGAACGTATGTCGAGGACAATAATGTTATCCCGTTAGGCATCATTGGGGAAATGGTGGTGCATCCTGAATAGATGAAGTGTCGCACTAATATGTTGGTGGGACTTTTTTTTTGAAAAAAAATAGTTATAAAATTTCCGACATTTTCCAATGGTATATGAAGCGTTGCACTTACCATGTACTCCAACAACATTCTAACAATTAGAAGCTTGAAAAATCAGGTTGGGCCTTCTTTACTAGTCTTGACATCGATTAGATTCAATTTCTCGATGTCACCAATATCCAGCTAACTAAAAACATTCACCTTGCAGTGTCTGATTAACATTTACCCCAAAATTTAAGGTGAAGTAACCTCAGTTTCTTATGTATATATTCAGCCTCGATCACAGTGAGACAGCCTTTTGGGAAGCTAGCTTAAGGTTCCTCTAGACCAGAAGATGGTTACTTGTCAAAGCGAACATCCAAGGAGTACACCCTTTCAATGATGAGGGTTTGGGGCCATATATGGTATACACCCCATTCTCAAACGTCATCAGCAATTCTAACAGCCCATTAACATCTGCAATGGGGACCTAGGGTGTGTTTCTTCAGCTCTCTATGAGAAGGATTAAGAATGACCTATAGAGTTTTGACTGAAGTGGTTTTACATTATAGCGTAGTTTGGAGGGAGAGAAAGAATGTCCAATAAATAATGTGATCGCCTAGATCATGTAGATATTGTCAAGCCATGACCGTGGGTGCAACAACTATCACTAGCATATCATGGGTGCAACAACAACTACGCATTATCTATGTATTGGTAGAGTAGACAACTTGTCGTTTATGGGTCTCAATGAAAAAATTGAATACAACTAGTGCACAAGTTATAATATGTAGACGACCATTCAAATTCCAACTCGGGCCGATAGATATTTAATAATACCCGCTATCGGAATGACCTCGAACAATGTCGGTAAGTATCAAAATCTAAGTTCCACCATGCAATATCAACAATACATGTCTGGTCATCGTCACCTACCTCGCCCCTCAAACCTCAATTTCTTACATCCTCAAGATACGAAATTTGTCGTTCTTTCCTAGCTTTGATGAATACAATGTTAGTTGAGACATAACAATAGTCCCTATGGTTAGGTCATTCACCTCTAAAACCTAATCCCCAACTACGTGGAACGACTTTCGGAAACGTCAAACCTATTATGCGAGGAAATTCTAAGGAAACTCTATCAGAGGGATTACATCTCGGAGAAGATCACACCTCAGAGACCATCGAAGGCACGATGGAAGTTTCAAGTTCTCTTCGACACATAAAATATCTTGAGAATCGTGCAAAATTCCACTTCTGAAGTCCTTCGGGTTTTACAAACCCTTGTAGTAGAGTTTCTTTATGGTTCATTTTTAAATCACACTCTGATGGAAGATAACGCATCAGGACCATCGGAGGAAAGATGGGAGTTTGATGTTCATCGGCGATTCAAGTTCTCTTCGAAACATAAAATATCTTGAGAAGCATGCAAAATTTCACTTCTGAAGCCCCTCAGATTTTACGAATCCTTGTATTAGAGTTTCTTTGGGGTTCAATTTTAAAGTTTGATAATACAAAATTTATATGCCACAATTGGGTGTTTTGCAGTAAAAATAAAATGTTTAGGTTTGCATTTTAAAAAAATTAAATATATTACATGCATTCATGTCCATAATAGTTTTAATGGATACAATTGGACACTAACAGACGCAATTGGAATATACTAACAGACACTAATGGGGACTGTCAGACTAAACCTTCTCCCTAGCCAATTCTTCTAACAACTTCGACTTAATAAATGTCTCTTTATCATGATGTGATCTCCATAACTGTGGTTGTGATCACAATAACGATAAAATGGTCATAAACGAGCTTATAAGTCGAAGGCTAACAATACAGGTCCAGAATTAGACGATGAAGGACAGTAGCAGATGATTGAAGAAGAGTTAAATAAGGGTATGTTTGGGCTTTAAAAAAAACTCACATGCTCGAACATTGCTTAATGAAAAATGATTTCTCGCTAGTGTTGTACCTTTATGAAAGGTTGTTGATCTATTTTTGTGTTTATTTGTTTAGAACGAAAGACAATACAATCGTGTGTGTATTGAACATTTATCAACATAGTCATATGTAGTTAATACTTAAAGAGGTAATTGCCAAGATGTTCAATGATCACATATTATATCAAGATTATAGACTCTTGAGGCAAGTACATTCTAGAGCATAGCTCACGTACTACCATATAAGAAGACACTAATAGACTAACACTAACAACCACAACTCATGGGATAACCCAAAACATAATTATGTACAAAGATACCTGGACTCGAACTCTAGTCTCATGGACCCAAATTCAAGTGCTTGACCAGTTGGACAAGCAAGCTTTGATGAAAATCTCTATTTTGAATGGACTTCAAAATTGCTTTTTGAATAGTGTGTCGTTAAAATGGATGTAAAATATAGAATATTATGTTAAAGTGAACAAAATACTCTATTTTCATCATGTACCAAACACATGATATTTATATTTTTTGCAAAACCCCTAAACTACCCATAAACTCTAAACTACTTCTCAACCCTGAATTACCTTTATGCTTTCCCACCCCTAATAAAACAATAACCAAAACTTTACACTACACAACAAATCTTATAATTTATTGGCAACATCGGAACAAGTATGCCCAACTCTGATGCCGAAACAAGAACCTACAAAGAAGCACCTTGGAAAATCAAGAATGGAACCTAAGGGAGCCTGCACTCGTCAACATTGGAAAATCGAAGCTGGAACCCATGCTTGTCGATGCCCGGAAATTGAAGCTGAAACCATACTTGACGACGTTGAGAGATCAAAGTCGAGACCCATAGGTAGCAGATGCCAAGAAATGGGGTCAGAACCATGGCTTTCGACGTTGGGAAATCGAAGACCCACTCGTCCAGGCAAGAAATTCGAAACCGAGGGTAACAGAAATGAATACAAATCTGAAACAATTTAACTCCAGCAGCAATTCATTGACCGAACAGAGCACGAATTATAGAGTCAAGCTCATCGTTAATCGATTGAGCTGAGGGTCCTACTCCTACCTTACAATACTGAATTCATCAAAGATAAACCCTAAGGAAATAAACGATGCTTATATATGAACAAGGGCCACCAATCACTACCAAACACCTCGCCTCTGCCTTCTGCACCAGGACAAGCAGGACCACCACGATCCGCAACCAATGACTCTTTTCTCAAGCAATCCAAAAGCTAAATGGTACATTAGAACCTCCTCTCCTTGAGCTCTACCTGTCTTTCCACTTAACTCCAAGCGTACCGTTTTACTTAATTAGAATTCAAAATTTTCTAAATTCCTCCTTCTTTACTTTGATTCCTAAATGTGAAGCCCCCACTCAGTTTGATGACTATAGGCCCATAAGCCTCATTTCTGGCTGCTACAAAATCTTAGCCAAAACCCTTCTAGAAGGCTAAAGCCTCTAATCCCACAACTGACTAGCAAGCCTCAATCTGGCTTCGTGGCGGAAAGACAAGCAGTTCATGGGATCTTCATAACCAATTAAGTGATCCATGAGATTAAGAAATCAAAGCTAGAAGCTGTGGTGCTCAAGTTAGATTTTGAAAAGGAATTTGGTAAGTTAAGATGGAAGTATCTAATCTATGTTTTGAAATTTATGAGGTTTGGCTCAAGTTGGATCTCTTGGATCAGAAGCTATCTTGCGGCACACGTCAATGAGCTAATAAATAGGTGTCCAAGTCCTCATTTCGCCATATCCCAAGGGGTAATACAGGGCTTCCCCTTGTTACCTTTACTCTTTGTCCTTGCAAGTGAAGGTCTCAATCTCCTAATGGAACTAGGCATACGGGCTGGTCTCTTCGAAGGCATCAGATTTGGCAAAAACGGACCAATGGTGTCCCATCTTCAATTCGCGGATGACACCATTGTGTTCGTCAAAGCTTCCCTCTCGTCTCTCATCAATCTTGAGTATCTGCTCTTGGGCTTCCAATACTCCTCAGGCTTAAAAATCAACTTCTCAAAATCTTCTCTAGTTCTCTTAAATGAGAAGGATTGCAATACAGTTCATCTGGCTGAGGTCATGGGTTGCATGGTCTCAATTCTACCCATTCCAAACTTGGGAGTAATGCTTGGGGAAAACCTAAGACATGTTAGCACGTGGGATGGTTTAATAGCTCGGTACAAAAAGGTCCTTGCTCTCCAGCAAACAAGATTCCTATCCTTCGGGGGCAGAATAACCTTGATCCGCTCGACCCTCTCAAGCATTCCTATTTACTACCTCTTAGTTTTTAATGCTCCGAAAACAGTCATCTCAATTCTTGAAGCCATAGAAGAAGGTTCCTTTGGTCGAATAAGAAAATGGTAAACCGCTTTGTAAATTCAGTTGGGACACAATTTGTACATCCAAGACTATGGGTGGCCTCAAGATCAAAAGCCTCACTTCCATGAATGCAGCTCTCCTTGCCAAATGGTGGTGACGCTTCGCAACCGAGCCGAACTCCCTTTGGAAGAGAATTATTTGTGCCAAGCTAGGCTGGAATTTTGATGAATGGAATCTAAGAGCCTTCTACTCTGATAGGCGTGATTCATCCCCACTGTTGAGAGGTATTGTTTCTCTTTCAAATGATGTCAACTTCCAGAATCTGTTCGGACATGCAAACCTACATTGGAAACTTGGAGATGGCAAGCGCATCCGTTACTGGGATGATCCTTGGGGAGGAAATGTACCACTTAAACTCTTACATCCAAGGTTACACGAGCTATCTCTGTATAAACATGTAAGATTCTTCGACATATGGCTCCTTTTCTTCAGAAGGGACCTTAAACCTTTTGAGATAGAGACTGCCAATAACCTGCGTGATCAGCTCCATGACCTACGCTCAAAGCCAAACTCCCCCGACACCCTGCTTTGGAGACATGACCCAAAAGTGTTCTCGGTCAACAAGGCATATGATATCATCAGTGGCTTGGATGCGCTCTCTAAGCCTTCATGGGCACCAATCCTCTGGACTCTAGGCTTACCTCCCAAAATGAATGCCTCCGCCTGGCTTGTAGCTCATAAGGCCGTGCAGACCAAATGCTTCCTTGAAGATCGTGGAATCCAACTCTCCATCAGCCAATGCTTTTGCCCCTTCTGTAAGTCCACCTTTGAAGATTGTGACCACTTGCTTATAAATTGTCGTAGGACTTGGAGACTATGGTGTGCAATACTAAAGTGGTGGTCTCTCGGTGGACCGTTAATAAGCTCCATGCCAGATTTTATAACTGCATGGGAAGACCTTATTCCCTCTGCATGTCTAAGAAAACCTTGGAACATGATACTTATCATAACCTTGTGGCACGTCTGGCTAGAAAGAAATGATTTTGTGTTCAACAATCACCTGGAAAGGATCGAAAACACGCTCTTCAGAATCCAAAGTTCGACCTTTGCAAACCTCAAGGCCTCCCTTCTAGACGACATCGTCATATCCTTCAACCAATGGGTCTCAAGTCCATCCAATCTGCTCTTCTCCATTGGATCACCTTCGGCAACACCATCTCCGATTCACTAATTTTCATCATGATCTTGACCCTCAATTCTGTTGTGGCTTTTAGTTTTGGCTCTCTTTTATATTTTCCTCCCATGTTAAATGGGTTAAACACTCTTTGTACAGGATAAACTCTCTTTGTACTCTTTATTCCTTTTACTTCATAAAAGCAGTATTAATATAAACCTCATAGTTGATGATAAAAAAAATTGTAAAATACTTCAAAAACAAGTCACGAATGTGACGGATCCTTCTCCTTCAGAGAAGCTTGACCTCAAGCTTGGAATTGAGGATTCCAATCTAGGAATTCAGCCTTGACCCATCTTGCATCTTCCCAAGTAGCGTCTTCCATGGATGGTCGAACCCAGTGGATTAATATTGAGTAAAAGTTGCATTGTTTCTCTTGATAATTTTAGTCCGCAACACCATTTGAGGATAGAGCTTGATATCACACCTTCTTCTATAGTTTCTAGTAGCTGATTCAACAAACTTTTCTTATGCCCCAACTGCTTCTTCAAGAGGGAAACATGGAACACTGGGTGAATTTTACTTTCAACCGGTAACCTTAACTTATAAGCCACGAGACCTTTCTTCTCTGTGATTTGAAACAGCCCATAGAACCTTACTACTACCTTCATGCTCTTCCTGAAGCTTACAGAGGACTGTCTATAGGGTTGCAGTTTCAGATATACCCACTCCCCCACCTCAAATTTCCTCTCAGTCCTTTCCCTATCAGCTTGTTGCTTCATCCTTTCCCGAGCCTTAGTGAGATTCTCCTTTAGCATTTCTATAAACTCTTGTCTTCTTCTCACAAAATCATCCACCTTGAACTAAAATGCATTCAACCCAAATAATGGAGGACTATACCCATAAAGAGCTTCAAAAGGGGTGGTATTAAGAAAGGAATGATGACTGGTAGTATTATACCAGAACTCAGCAAAATTCAGCCATTTCTTCCATTGCCTAGGAAATTGGTGTGTCATAACCCCCAAATGAACCTCCCCTATGAGATTGGCAAGCCTTCAATAAAGTCCAGTGTCACCTCCTTCCAAGGTTGAGATGGTAGAGAGAGAGGTTGTAAAAGACTTGGGTAATGCAAGTTCTCTACCTTACACCTTTGGCATACATCACAGTTTTGCTGTATATATCAGAGTTCATATGAGGCCAAGTGAAGTAAGTCTTTATCCATTTAGTAGTAGCATTAATTCCATAATGCCCTTCCAAAGCTGAGTTGTACAAGAATTCCATTACTTTCTCCGTAATGCCATTTTTACTTCACAAATACATTTTCTTGTTGATAAGTACCATGCCTTGCTTCATTTCATGATCATGCAATGAATGTGGAGCCAAAATCATTTGCAGAATAAGGCCTTCTACTTTCTCGTCACCTTTATAGCTCTTAATTACTTCCTCTACCCAAGATGGAACAAAAACTGAGATCTCTCTTAAATTCACCTGAGGCAATCTAGACATCAGCTACTACATTTTCTCTTCCCTTCTTGTACCCAAATTGATAATTGAACCCCATCACCTTGGCTAGCCATTTGTGTTGAAAGCTGGTAGTCAACTTTTGTTCAAGTAAGAATTTCTAGCTCGGCTGATCTATTCTAATAATAAATGGGTGATTTTGAATATAATGCATCCACAACTGAACACAACTCATTACTATCAATTGTTCCTTCTCATAAAAAGATAAGTTTCTTTTTTTTTTGGACCTAATGTCTTCCTTCTTGCATAAGAACACCACCAATTCCATAGTCGCAAGCATCAACTTCTATTATAAAAGACAACTCAAAATTTGGTAACCTCAGAACTGGAGCACTCACCATAGCCTGCTTCAATTCTCCAAAACTCTTGTCAGCCTCTTCATACCACTTAAATGAATCATTTTTAAGTAAATCTTTCAATAGCCTAGCTTTGGTCCCATAACCTTTAACAAACCTCTTGTAATAGCCAGTCAACCCCAAAAACCCTCCCAGAGACTTGATATTTTTTTGTGGGCCATTCCAACATAGCTATGACCTTCTAAGAAATTAAATTCCCCAAATACTCTATCTGTTCCAACCCCAAAACACATTTACTCATCTTTGCATACAACTTCTTGTCTTTCAGTTTTCTAAGAACTAGCCTGAAGTGATTTAGATGATCATCCCATGTTTTGTTGTAAATAGGATGTCACCAAAAACACCAAGGTGAACTTCCTCAAATAATCTTTCAACACTTGGTTCATCAGGGATTGAAAACTGACTGGAGCATTTGTGAGCCCAAAAGGCATCACTTTGAACTCATAGTGACCATTGTGAGTCTTAAATGTTGTCTTTGGTTCTTCACCTATTTGTAATCGGATCTAATAATAACCACTCCTCAAATCTATTTTGGAGTAAAATTGGCTACCATTCAATTCATCTAAATGCTCAGCTATAGTAGGAATTGGGAATTTATCCTTCACAGTCTGCTCATTAAGTTGTCTATAATCCACACACAACTCACCGTCCTTCGTTTTAACTAGCAAAATTGGAAAGGAATAAGGATCGTTACTTACTTGTATCACCCCTGCTTCCAACATCTCTTAAATCATCTTCTCAATGACATTCTTTTGTTGGAAGCTATATTTGTATGGCCTCAGTGATGGAGGTTTGCTGCTTGGTAATAAAGGAATTGTGTGATCATGATCTGTCCTTGGTGGTAGTACAGTTGGAACCTCAAAGACCTCTTCAAACTTCTTAAGCACTTCTGATAACCTAGCCTTTTCATTCATTCCTTGTTCTTCAGTTTCAAACTTAAAAAACTGACCCACATATAAACACTGCCCTCCCTTCCTTTCATTGTTGACCTTCTTAATGCTTGCCGATTCTACTAACTTTGGGCTTCCTTCTTCCTGCATCTGAAACCATTTCCCTTTCCTTGTGATTGTTACAGTTCTGAGTTCATAATCCAAGAGGACAGGGTTAACAATTTTCAACCAATCTACCCCTAGAACTATGTCACAATCCCCCATTTTCATCACTAAGAACCTCCAAGTAAAAGTGATCCCCATCATGCTCTAAGATATTTGACAGCCAGTATTACAGATTTCCTTAATTCCATTTCCCATCTTTACCCAAACTGGAGCAGTTGGTTCCAATACCATCTTCATTAATTTTGTTATGCAAGCATCAATAAAAGACTTAGTTTCACCAGGATCTACAAAGACTGAGATCTTTCTCTTCTCTAGAATACCCCCAATTCTAATTGCAGTATCAAAATGCCCTCCCCCAATGGAACAAAATCTTTCTACTAACATAGAGCATAATTCAACATCTTTTGCTTCATCTTCCTTACTTGGTTCTTGAATTTGTACAATTTCAACTGACTTTTCTAATCCCTTGTTCTCCCTCATCCTTATCGTGAACCAACATAAATAATTGATACTTGTTAGGATATATATATGGTCTTTAGAGTATTTGGTTGAACAAGTATAACACATGCCCTTCGGCTTCTCCTCATCTAAACTCATAGGGGTGATTTTTTGGTAAACTGGCAGTTTGTTTACTTGATTTGGTTTTTGAAATATTATTGGTCTATTAGCTTGGTCATTGCTTCTTCCTAGATTTTGAGGGCCTTATAATGGTCTTGGTTTGTACTGTCCTTGCATATTCACCTTAGCTTGCACACTTAACTGATATTGGTTGAGTCTCTATTCGTCATGTCTAGCTAGATACATAGCTTGAGAAAGAGATCTATGACTAAGTAATTGAACACCAGCTCTCAGCTGAGGTTTTAGACCCCCAATGAAATTTGAAACAAAGTAATCTTCTAGCAAATGAGGCATCTTAAACATGACCATAGCCTTAAGCTCTCCAAACTGAAACTCAAATTCTTGTACTGATCCTTTTTGCTGCAGTTGTTTGAACTCAATCAACAAGTCTTCATGCCCCAAGGCTTCAAATTTCCATATAACATCTCTATAAAACTGCTCCCAGGTTATAAAAGGTTTTCCCAAACTATATTCCATAAACCAAAAATCTGTCAATCCTGTCAAATCAATTGAGGCCAGCTTGACCTTATGCTCCTCTGTAATGTCACAACAGAAGAAATAATTTGAGCATTTCCTGACCCAACTTCTCACATCATTGCCATCAAAAACGGGAAAAACCAAATTGGGCATTCGAATCTGTAATGGAGGAACTGAGTTTTGGTTGTGGTTGTGAGGGAGGATTTTGTAAACTGATGTGGATGAGTTGTATTTGGGTTATGCAAATTTAGAGGTGGTGGTATTGGAGGGTTATTACTAAAGGGTAGTACATGAGGGATTTGTTGGTCTAGACTCCCAAATGGAGGCATCTAAGCTCGGTTCTCACTATAGTGACCCATGGGTGCGTGAACATTCTCAGAACTCCACTGTTCTTCCATTTGACTCAACCCACCCATATTTTGAGGACTAGAACGATTTGCAGGCATACTAAGGGAGGAATTAACATGAGGAGGATTAAAGACCGGAGTTTTACCTCACACATTGGGTTCTCCGGAAGGGCTTCCCAAACCATCACCCATTTGAGCAAACTGAGAATGACTCGCCAACTTATCCCACAATAGTTCTTGCATACCTCTCTTCAATTCATCAATACCTTCTAAACCCTTTTGAATCTCTGACATTGAAGCTTGAGTGATCTGGTGAAACTTGCGTAAATCTTGCACTTCTTCCCTGAGTTCCTCCAATCCTTTTTGCAAATATGGAATCGACACCACTTTAGCTCGTTGCTGAACATCATCCGTCATCGCCTTCGTTGTTCCTCGCGCCATTGTGTTGTCACAGGATCACCGCTCTGATACCATTGTAATAGAAATGAATGCAAATCTGAAACAATTTAACTACGACATCAATTCATTAACCAAATAGAGCACGAATTACAGAGTCAAGATCATCGTTAATCGATTGAGCTGAGGGTTCTACTCCTACCTTACAATACTGAATTCATCAAAGATAAACCCTAAGGAAATAAACGATGCTTATATATGAATAACAGCCACCAATCACAACCAAACACCTCGCCTTTGCCTTCTGCACCTGGACAAGCAGGACCACCATGATCCGCAACCAACGATTTTTTCTCAAGCAATCTGAAAGCTACACTTGTACAATAGAACCTCCTCTCCTCGAGCTCCACCTGTCTCTCCACTTTTCTCCAAACGTATCGTTTCACTGAACTAGAATTCAAAATTGCAAAACACTTCAAAAACAAGTCACGATTGTGACACCGGGACTCCTGCTTTTCGGCACCGAAAGTTGTCATCGAAGACGCAAGTGGCCGCTGGAGAAGAAGAGTGGAAGACAATGACCCTGTTCAATTTCTTCATTTTTTTCATACTACTTCAAAAAAAATATACACGATTAATTTTGCACTATAAATATTATAAATATATTTTCAAAATTAATTCAGATCTTACAAATATTTTAAATTTACTAATTTATTTATATATTCCCAATATAATTGCAATTCAGATCAAAATTTATTTTTCAGATTATTTTTAAAATTACTATTTTACTGTTTTAACGTTTCAATTATAAGTTTAAATTTTTTTAAATTTTTTATATCAAACTTAAAAATTTATTTTGAAAAATAATTTTATCAAAGAATATTATTTTGAAAATTTAAAACCAATGGGAGGATAATTTTTTTTCATTTTATCTTAAAACTAACAAGAGATCGTGTATTATACAAGGTCTTTCATAGCACTTTTTTTTTTATTAGACAGTTTTTTGTTAACAATTACCCCATCTTTAAATCATTTTACATGTGGTGGTATATTGAAAAATATTTTTAATCAAAAAATCATATTAATAGAAATATATAAAAGATTTCGCCAACCTAACGTCTGCTTCAAATTTATGATTTATTGAAACTAAATTTATTTATGACTTAAGTGTTACTCGATATCCTTTTTAAAACAACACTAATCAACTAGATATATAAGGGGAAAAAAAATTTCTAAATGTATTTCAATGTAATACATCTTTACAAGTTAGGTCATCACTATCTCTCTTTTGCGACACGTATCCTCGTATACATGTGGATGTCATAATTTGCTACGAAAGTAAAATGATAATAAATATGTGATTCACAACAGAAACAAAACAAAAATGATCGTAAATGTCTTGACTCAAAAAATAATATCATAAATATCTTATTCAAAAAAAATAAATGATCATAAGTATCTTTTACCATATACAGCACTTCGAAAATGAAGGTTCATTCAATGAAACTTGGAACGATTCTCCGCCATAAGATATACAAGTAAATAATATTAGTATTTTTATCAAAATGGGTATGACATTTCACGATCTTGCTCAGACCTCACTCTTTTTGTCTTCGTCTCATATGGAGATTTCTCACTTTTGTGTGTGTGAGTTATTTATTTATATTTAACTAATTGGAGTATAAGAATGAATTTTTAAAATAAAGAAAAATTATTTATTGTACCAAATCACGTATAACAATACAAATCACAAGAAAAGGAATATCATCGTATCACTCCTGAATTATACAACAACAAAAAAATGACAAGCAAACAATGCTAGGGTAGGTATGATTTCCTTACCATGCCTGAGTACTAGGGGTGTGTATGTGCGGAAATTCGGCCTACTCGCGTCACTTTGGATCCGCTCGCAGTATTGCGGATTGGTGATTTTCAAATCCGTGATCCGCCCAAAATAGTAAATATCCGTGTGGATTCATCCGAGCGGATTTCAGGAGGATCGGATCGGAATCCGCAAATCCGAATATAGAAGGGTTTCGAAATATGAGTACAGTGGTAAGATCGAGTTTTGAG
>JAYMSW010001648.1:0-15766 GCA_036897725.1 Erodium texanum | reverse complement strand
ATGATTGCCTCATGACAAATCTTCAAACTCAGCTGGATGACGAGCAGATCCGGTAGAGGAGCCCCAACAAGGACCTGATTCAACAGCAATAAGGAGGAGAGGAACCGGAGAGGGGGAAAGCATGCTTAGAAGAGCAATTCATCCCCCTCTCCAAACTTTGACAACACAAAAACTTAAGCAGAAGAGAGAAAACCGCAAAGAGAAAACTACGAAGAAGAAAAAAAATTCGTCTTTTAAAATAATATAAAATCGGGTTTTTTTTCAAGAGAACTGAAATTATTGGTTCAGTTGTTTATATATTAATAGCATCTCCTATAATAAGATCTTGTCATTTTATTATATGATCTAAATCGAATAGTGAGGAAGTGACATGTTTAAGCACAACCCTAAACAATACTAAACCACTTGTAGTAGAGTATTAGTCTATATTGTAGATCCAGTATTTTATGTGTTCAATCATAAATTGGGTGATCTAATTATAATAGTAACAATAGCAATTTTGGATTGTTTGACTTTCATGACACAAGAATGTTTGCATAGCTGTAGTGATCAGTTCCACTGACATCATCTAGATTTTGTATTTGAACATTGTTTATATAGACTTGTTGGTTAAGACTTTAATTAAGGTGCTTATTAATTCATTCAAATTAACCACAAAAAATACCATATGGCTCTTATAAATAACCCAACTTGGCATAAGTTTTTTTTGGTGGATATTGGTTTATTATTGTTGGTTTGCATGTACAAACTCCAAAGTCAATATGCCCCTCACCCACCTAGAGTGGGGAACTTTCCCATGCACTAGCTAATATATATTGCTCACATTAAGTATTCAAAATCGTTCCTAAATAACGAAATAATAGACTGAGTTAACGTATTAATTATAAACTTATTATATTTATATATCAATCTTATCGATACCAAAATAACAGTACATAGTTTCATATAGCTGAAATGGAAGTACGATCAGACATATATAAGAAATAAAAAAAAAAAATAGATATCATTCATATTGAATATCAATGGTTCCATATTATATATTTTGGTAGTTTAGAAAACAGTTCTTTCTTTATACCATCTATGATAGTCAAAGAATTCTAAGCTGGAATTATGTGTTTTAATTAAGCATTTTTTTTAACAAAGTTTACTCAACTAACAATGATAATATTTGAGGTAATCACAAGTCAACTATTGACATTTTGGGTTAATCTTGACTTCTATAAACAAAACCCAAAGAGCTAAGTAAGAGACAAAACAAAAACATGGGAAGAACTCAAACCGCCGGAGTTCCTTCTCCTCACCATTTCCACCACCCGCCGCCACCGCTTCCGGCAACGTCCTTCCCTCTAAAACCCAACAACATAAATCATCAACAACAAGGGTACAATGTTGTTACAGCTCCACCACCACAATACCAACAAAACAACAATGTTCATGCAACGAACATCATGCGACCACAACCTCAATCTCAACCATTGTCGCATGCAGCCATTGGTGTGCCCTTTAAGGTGGCTCCTTCTTCTTCTCCACAGCCACAGATCATGCCACAAGTCGACGGTACCGGTCAAGCTAATGCTAAAGTGGGTTCTAGTGGTAATGCCATGGTGATGCCTTGGACCACCGGTTTGTTCGATTGCATGGACGATCCTAACAATGGTGAGCCTAACGAACATTAACCAAAACTTGTTTCGATCAAAACCGGTTTGCCTAGTAGTCAAACACTTAAACTCTGGTCTTACATTACCGTCTTTATTTCTCTTATTTTTGTTGGCCCCTTACTTTTATATAAGAAAAAAAAAACTTGTTTTGAGCTATAACAGTACAATATTTTCATTTATTTTTATTTTCGGGTTTGCAGCTCTGATCACAGCATTTTTTCCATGCATAACGTTTGGGCAGATCGCGGATGTTCTTGATAATGGTCACACAAGTAAGTGATCCTTATATTTTTCATTCAAAACCTCACTTAATAACTTGTGTTGGGGCTTAATATTTGTCCACCAACTTGAGTCTTGATTTTACCTCGGATAATTAAGATGATAAAAAAAAGTTGTTATACATCTTAAACTCATGTTAGTTTTTCTTTTATAAATCTTCTTGATCATCTAATATGTATCAGAACTTTGTAAATCCAGAAAACATCTTATCCTTGATCGAGTCATAACCTAAAATAGGCTCGAATCAGACTATAGGTAGGTGTCAACATGTGAGTCTTGATCTCATATCTGATTGATTCCAACCCATCTCGACTCTACGCCTTCACATTGGGTTCAGTGAGTGATTGTTTCAGAGTCACCTTTTGACATTAGTCCACCACCAATCTCTTGGGGGCTTGCTCAGCTTCTCTGGGGTCAGAGGTTCCACCCGTATAATCATGTGTATCACTGTCCACTGGTCCAATAGGGGAGTTAGAGCTCCTGCTGGAGCCGAGATGGATTAGAGTACGAGTTTTCTACTTGTTCCTTCTTCCTCTCTTCTTATGTATTTCTCAAATTTATTTTCCTCGTACAATTTTTATGTGGTATGCAGCTCCTACCCTGGGACCTACATCATAGGACCGATAAATATAATTTTCTTTCTTTCTGATAAAAAAAAAGAAGATAAGTCATAATCTCATATCTAATGATTAAGAGTTTTAAAAAGTTGTTATACATCTCAAACTCTAATCGTTCTGAGTCGGGACAATGTCAAATATGTATATCACGAACTTTACTTATCAACTAAATATACTTTCAGCTTGTGCGACGAGCGCAATAATCTACGCCGTAGCTCCATGCTTGGTGTCGAGGGTGTACCGGAGAAAGCTCAGGCAACGGTTCGGGCTGGTGGAGGCTCCGGCCTCCGATTGGATCGTCCATTCCTTGTTCGAGCACTGTGCTATTTGTCAAGAATATAGAGAGCTCACCAACCGTGGAATCAACCCTGCTCTTGGTAATTCTATTTCTATCAACTTAAGTGGATAAGTCGTTTAAAAGATTACGGTAGGTTAACATTTTAAAACTATCTCGTTTAATTTGTTCTGATTTGATTCAATTTAGGATATCGAGGGAACATAAATAATAATCAGAGTCAACAGAGTTTTGGGATGGTGCCACCCATCAACCAAACCATGGGATGAAAGCTTTGTTCAATCAGCTGGTCATCGTTTTGCGAAAATTAAGATTGTTTGGACAAGGTTGGAACATCCTTGCCGGTTGAATTTGTTGTTAACTAAGTTATATGTTTATCGGGTTTGATAATTTATGTATGTGATTTGTTGTGGATGAATGATTCTCAAATAAAATGAAGCGACTTGTTAATTATTTGCAAGATGTGGGTTGATTGTTAGCTTAAGTAAGAGATGATTAGCTAGGGATGACAAAACGTTTTGAAGCTGAAGACAATGATGATGGTTTCTATTATTATGACCCAATTCATCGTTATCGAAAATTACATATTTCCATGCTTAAAAAAACAACATAACAAATTAACGAACAAAAATCCAGGAGAAAGCAATGCTTTCTCAAATACAAAGGTACAATATTTGATTGCAAACAATAAAAGAGACCTATAAAATTAGTCACAAAACAATAATTGCTCTACCTCTCCTAGAGAAGATGATAGAACACACTGATCATAACGGAGAGAGTGGCACGTTGGGCAAGGCGGTCTTCGATCCAAACACCGAGTCTAGCTAGACATTTGATCGATAGACTGAAGTGCCTGTTGGGCAAAGTAACGAACATCGACATCTGGGTCCTCGCTGAGCTCAACCAAACTGGGACGTATCGTCTTCTCCACCACCTGAACCAAACAATTCCACGTAAACACGAAAATGAATTATCCAAAAATTGGGAACAAGAAGCCGATAAGATTAGAAGGCATGAAGTTACTTACGGATTGGTCTACTATGGGGATGAGGGACTGAAGCACCTTTGCAACATTGAACTTGATATTGGGTACCCTGTAAATGGACATTTCGGATCATCTCTTCAGAGTCTACATTATCGAGTATGGAATAAAAAAAATAGGATAATCCGACAAAAGTACACTAAGCTTGTTATATTTCTCACTTATACCGTCTTAGAAATTTTCTTACCCAACTTCCAAATTTTCTATTTTTACTCTACCTTCGTAACAAATGACAAATACACCCTTCATTAATTTTCAAAAATGTCATTGCTACAATCAATTTTGCCCAGGTTCCCTAAATTGTTGCAAGGGTACTTCTGTCATTTATTACCACAATAGCATACTTTTGTTGTGAGATTATCCCTAAAAAAATATAGTGTACAAGGATTTGGATACCTGTCCTTCGATGCAGTAACAACGACTGGGAGTAAACTTGAGCTTGTTATCTCTGAGCCCATGACGGGGGCTAAGAGACAGATTGCCCGAATAATTGTCATTCGATATAAATAGTGAGAATTGGTAGCCATCTCAAGTACCTGTTCAGATGAGAAGTTCATTGCTTAGGAGAAAAAAAAAATAACAGTAAAACTGAAGAGGAATATATGGATCATTGAAAAAACCTGTGGAACTATATGCTGCATTGCCCATTCTGGACCAAATTCTTCTGCGAGGCGCTTTAAATTGTTAGCAGCAGCATCACGAATCGAATAAACCTGTAATCAGAACCCGAAATTCAAGTAAGTCAATTACTAAATAGGATCCAATAACAATTCATTATAGATCTTAGGGGTGATCTCACTCAACTACCTTTTAAGTATGCATCTTTCTCAATCAGCTAGCCCTAAGTTTTCTAGTCTCAATTTACCCCAATTTTGTCAACTTTTGGGTGTGAAATGACTAAATACTCTTTATTTTTTACACAAGGGTATTTTTGTCATTTCACATCCAAAATTGACGGAATTGGGATAAAATGAGACTAGCAAATTTTAAGGGTTGTCAAAAACATTTTAAACTTAGGGATAGTTAGTGGAGAATGGTGCATGCTTAAAGGTAGCCGAGTGAGATTATCCCTAGATCTTATTATAGAAATTAAGCAGGCAACTTAATAGTTGTTCTTTAGCATATTTCATCATCTAAGTATAATATAATTTCAGTGTAATATATGCATGATAAAGTAAAGCTGGACCTTGTCCTGTAACCACTGCATGCAAAGAGCTCCGAGCTTATCATCGAAGAACCCAACACCTAACTGACTTGCCAGTAGAGGTATGTACTCTATTATTGCAAGGCGAACTCTCCAGTGTCGATCCTCAGCAAGCTCAACAATGGCTGGCAACAAGGATTGGGACAATAGATCAATTCCAATAACCTGTAACAGCTTATTTGAATCAGTGTCACAGAAAAATAGAGTATAGTATGTATAGATTTTTGAAGAGGTTATAAAACAGAATGAGGTTATGCTTATGAAAGTTTGAAAACCTGATTCACTTGATCAAGCTTGCTGATGATATTCAGACGCACATCAGGAAACTCATCCTTCAGAAGGGAAAGGAAAATCGGAAGAAGCTGCTCAATTGTTGCATCCTGCAGTAAACAAACAAATGAAGTTTATGAAACTGATGTAACTAGGCACCAAATGATAAATAAATCTTAAGTATAAATAAGAATCAAAAGGATGGTGCTCCTTGCTTCTACATAAAGCAAGTGAGCCCAAATCTTGGTACACAGCTGATCGGCAAAAGAAAAAAAACTAGTGGTAAAAGGTTGATGACCTGTCAAAATCTTAAGTATACAGCATATAACTGAGAATTGTCTGACTTGTGACTTGTTCTAGCTACTTGTCTTTATGAAGCAAAATCTTATTTATAATGATGAAAAATCAAATACTAACAGGCACTAGTTTAAGAGAATGAACAGAAATATGCAAAATAATCAATACCACAATGCTGCACAACCTACAGAAAGTGTAATTACCTTCCCCAAGATTGGAGCCATCCCCATTATAACTGAAGCCAAAGCAGAGCGAACATGCTGTGAAGAATCTGATGATAATTCCTGTAAAATGACATTGTCGATAATTAAGATATATCATACTATATAGCTTATCAATTATCAGGTCTAGTGCGAGTGCCTGAAGTGAACATTTTTCACAAATATATATATCCACACCTTCACGCATGGAAGAATATGCTGAATAGCAAGTTCAGGATTTAAAATCCGGCAAAACTTGGTTACTTTGCCAGCAGCTGCTATGCGTACTTCAGCTTCATTATCACGAAGTAGTCTCACATAAGCAGGGACTAAGTCCGTCCTAGTATCACCATGAATCAAATGTCAAAAGAGAGATATTGAGCGAACTATTAGTTTATGCTTCTAAATGTATATATTATATGATTGTTAGTAATGATGAGGAATCATGGTAACATGACAATGGGACTAGAAAATGAGCAAAGTTACATGATATAGTAGCAAAAATTGCAGCTAGGCACAAATGAGATAATTTGGCAGCTCCATATCATAGATACATACCTTGTAGGTTCAGGGCCCACAGCTTCACAAAGCTCATATAGTTGGTTTGCAACCATGTAGCGCACACGCCAAGACTTATCCTGATTAATAAAGAGAAAAAGCATAAGGCTTAAGGGCTAGGAGGAGGAGCAAAATAAAAATCAGGAGGTGTTTTTATACATAAAAAAAGCATGAGACACGCTCCATGAGTCGATAGCATGATTTCAATGTTGAGTGACCACATAAATTCTCCAAATGACAATATAAATCAAAGTGATACCACATACTGGATTGATACGTCCTCAACCCAAACAAACATCTTTATGTAACACTAGTTGGTAATCACATCAAATGTCTTCTATAAAAATCACATGGGAATAATTCAGTTCTTCAAATACATTCTTTTACGTGTTCCCCCTATCTTTGCAGAATTGCAGTTAGCCCAATGTTCAAGTTTAAGTCTATTTGTGTCTCGTTGCTGCTAATGGGAAAACCATCTTATCAACTTTCATCTTGTCCTCAAATTCCACAATTTCTTTTGAATAAATTATTGTTTCATATAAGCTTGTATTTCAATTATCCATGTTAATAATATATAATGTAAGTTCACGGCTCCTTAACATCAAATACTAATTGAACCAAATTTTGCCAGAACCTTAATCTATACTGCAAAGCTATTGTAGACCTCACTTTTGAAGGAACTGACTGGTGGTGATTTTTTCCCTTGTGTTCTATGCATCCAGAACACAATATTGTCTTGGCCTTACCATCTATTAATGTCAATTGCTGTCATTGACATCTATAACGAATGAAGTTGACGATCATGTCGCATGTTATAAGAACATTTCACCATCCTCTATTTTAGAAAAAGTGGAAAGACATTTATGGACTTTATGTTAATATATGGCAATGGTAAGTATTAATATGCTGCAATAAAATGATACTGAAGAGGGCGGAGAAAACATTTTAAGAGACCACTTAAGACCAAATGCACAGTTTAACACCAAAAGCATGTACGGATGTACCTGAGAGAAGTTAACAATAACAGGGAGGATATGTGCAACACAATCTTGGGGCTCCAATAACTTCCCTAGAGCTCCACACCCCTCACCAGCCAGCAACCGGACAGAATCTTGATCTGTAACGAAACTCAAATTAATGTGTAAACATTGTATAGAAATCTAGCTAAAAATAGTAGTAATGTATTTCCAATTACCATCCTGAGTAAGATCCTCAAATATTGACATTATGTCAGTCTTCACATTTGCACCCTCAACTGTTGCAGCATATTTTCCCAGATTTGATGCAGCAGATCTCCTGACCATGGGCATATCATCTTGACATAACTGACTGTAAATTGACCGCAACTCAGCCTTCATCATCTCTGGGGCACTTGGGTAGGCAATGTGAAATAGCCCACATGCAGAAACTCGAGCTGTAAACCATTCACCGGCAGGCAACCTCTGAAAGAAACAAGACAAATGAATCAAGAATATATAATACGCAATATCCACTGCAAGTTATTAAGAAAAGTCACATGCTTAGTCCGGATATAAAACTAGATTTCATTTGGTTATTTTAATTACATTGGTAAGCATGAGCCGAGTTCCTTGAGCTTATCAAACATCTAAGAAAATAAACATATTTTATCCCTGTGATAGTTTGACAATGTATCAACAAGACAATTATTTAGAAGTTTTGAGAACTACTGTTGTGTACAAGACCTTAATGACAGAGGAATCGTCTCAGACAGTTTCAAATTTCACCTGACCATAGGATAAGAAGATGCAAGTATAATAGAAAACCAAAGCAAGAATCTAACCTTCACCAGAGGAACAAACCAGTCAACCAAATCACTCTCTCTCATCTGAGATCCAATTCTACACAAGGACTCCACAGCTTTGTCCCTAACACATGTTTCCTCAACCGTGCAAAGGGTCTCGAGTGGTGGGAGCAGAACATGGGCATGCTCCACCCCTCCAACATAGGGAATAAAAACCCCCAACTCTTCTGCCATTGCAAGAAGTACCTCGTCATCGTCATCATTGTTTTCACTCAGAAATGGGATCAACTCCTTACGGGTTCGGTCTTCACCAAGGGCACGTGCAATTGTTGATAGTCGGCGAATAGAATTCAAACGCAGCTGAATGTCGTCATTCTTCAGTTCATCTATTAGGACGGCTATTGGATAGAGAGGTTCATCTACCATGGCCATTGCAATGCTGATAATAACCATAAAACAATATAGGATGTAAGTTATACATAATTTACCTTCAGGCATAGCTGAACAGAACTACTGCTGAACAGTAATAATGTGCATTTTATTTTGGAAATGAAAGCTACTTTAAGAAAGGAATAAAAACAAGTAGCAAATAAAACCATATTTATTGGAACTTAAACTAACAATTATGAAGCCAAATTTGCAGACATGAAAATTGACTCCTGAATCCTAGACAAAAATTAGAACTCAATCTCACATACAGCTAACAAGTATCTATGGAAAAAAAAAAATCATAATTTTTTCTACATTTTTGCATTTCTACCCTTTTTCAGTCAATTGCAAAGAGAGCCATAGATGAGTGGATCAAACCAAATACAGCAAGATCTAGAACAAGCTCCTGGAAACTGAATCCAGATGCAACAAAAAGGAAGGTAAAGCAATTATCAATCCGAAATCCAGAACTTAGGTCCTCTCCGTTTGGATGCTGAGAAAATCGAGGAACCGGCGGCTAATAATCCAATTATCTTTCTCGTTAAAGCAAATTCGCCTTCTCGTGAATCAAATACACAGGATCTACAGATTCATTATCCAAACTATCCACAATTTCCTCGACCAACATGTATGTGCAAACGATTCAAAGCTCAATCGTTTAATTGAGCAAAAATCAACGAATCTCAGCTCGGAAAATCACATTCCCGCAGAGAAAATCGAAGACGAAAATGAAGCATAGAGAGAAAGAGAAATCTGAGAAGAGGCCTCACCGATCTCAATGCCTTCTTCACCGACTGCTTCCGCTTCGTATCGGGAGATGGAGACACAGATTTATCAAAGCTCGAGCATCAGATTTAGCTGAGCGTTAACGATTAACAACTTTATAATTTTTGTCGACCAATAAAAATCCAATTTTCTTTGTTCCTCTTATTTTTTGAATATAATAATTTGACAATACTTTTCTCGGAAATAAGTGAGAAAATTTATTTATTTATTTTAAATTTAAGAACCATCGATTCTCTCTCGTTTTTTTTTCCTACGAAAAATCAATATAAGACTTCTGTAAAAGGAGAATCGTTTATTTTGACTAACAATATTATTCCATTGACTAGCAAAAGACTTAATACACTTTATTTTGTATTTTATTCAAATTAAATCACGTTTATGTCTAAATTATTGTAAGGTACGCTATGTTATTTAATCTCTCCATTGCAATAATTGAATCATGAAACTATATATAAAATAATTAAAAATTAGATCGAAACAATATAAATAAGGATAGAACACAAATTAAAGAAACAAGATTGATATGATTTGTAACTTTCGCCATAACAAAAACATTAATCCTAGTAGTTGCCATGACAATCCAAATTTCATAGGATCTCTTTTTAAAAAGAAAGTATCGAATTAGAGTTCCATCTCGTTCTAGAATCATGAACTAATTTAGAACATTTTTCATAAATTTCACTATATTTTCTCTAAAAGAGATCAATCATAGAACTACTAGTATCATGTATTCTCTCCGGTAGCTATCTCTCATGGCGCCATTTTGGCTAGGTGAGCTTTGCTCATTGTGGATTACAATTATATGTGGTTTTTCTAATGGAATGGCATAGGTAGAGGTGGGATCAGTTTTGTTTGCGGAGGTGCCACCGCCTGAAATGCCGCCATAGGTGGTAGAGCTCGGCCTCACGTCGGACACAAAGATGTTGATTGGCTCTTCTTCTGTTGAACCATTGGATCCTGTGTCTTTTGGTGATTCATCTTACTCCTCTCCCATGGCCTTTGGGTCGAAAGAATTGGTTCACTTATTGGGACATTTTCAAGGCCCGGTGATTCTGCCTCCTCTTCTTCTATAGGCCTAGAGCCCAAAAAAACTAGTTTATCTTTTGAGTCTGTTAGAGTGTCTTTTGAAACTAGTGAATTAGGTGTGAAAGGTGTTGTTGGAGGAAAGTTTGAGACGTAAGACAGTTGCTCAAGGTTGTCTTCTAGGCTAGATCAGCCTCCTATTGTGAAGTCAAAGAACAAAATCACAACCAACACATTCAAGCTAGAAGGCGATCTCCGTTGGTCCGATAATTTTGGGGCATAAAGAAAAAGTTTGGGTAATGTGTTTTTCCTTATAAAAAGATATATTAGAAAATGATTATATATGTTCAGTTAGAAAAATAAAAATTATACTAGACAGATGAAGAATGTAAAACAAATGATCTTCAACTGATATTTATAACACTCAATCTAAAATAGACGATGGATATTTATTACCAACAATGTGTTCTCAATGACTAAGATTTATACCTAAAAATATATCTACAAACATCTAAACAGTGAGACATTCATATTTATCTGCAAACAAGATATATTCATGTCAGGTTTATATTTGATAGGTTTGAGACATTTCTAGATAAATACACATATCCCAACAAACCATACAAATTTACATAAGTTATTTTGGTTTGTCCATAATATCCTATATGATTAACTATTGTTATTAGCTTCTCAAATTTGATACACTTGATATTTTTTAAGAATTTAATTTTAAACTCCAACATACAACAATTTAGATTTTTTTTTTTAAATAATGGTACGTGGATGTTGATTTTGTTTTAAAATTAACCTATGTAAGTCTATTAATTTAGACTTATTAAATTTTTTAATAACAAAGATAAACTCGGTACATCAAAAATAAAAATTATTTTTGATTAAAAGCTAACGTAATATATTATAAGTCTTCTTAATTATGGAAAAAGGTTAGTCACGCATGGAAGAAAAATATATATAGAAGACTAAAAATGTTTTTTATGACATTAATACTCATGTCTTATACATACATTATATAGAGTTCTAAAACCGTCATTTGAATTCGATTCATCAAATATATTTTTTGCTTTCTTGCCAATCAAACAAAATTCTTCATGAACAAATTTATTTAAGGTATATAATATGGACTACTAAAATGTCACAGCAATACAATCGAGGTGTGGAAAGAAATTGTTTTGGGAACTAGGAACAATACAAAAATAAAATGAAGCCTTCGATATAATTCTTTTATTTCTTCACTAAAGATACAAGCACCTTAGTCTCTATTTCTAATCAAACAAAATGACCTTAGTCTCAATGTTCCTTGGTAAGAGAGACTAAAACAAGATGTTTTAGTAATTGACCTGTTTATAACTATAAATGTCATGCAAGTCCTATCTACGCAAGCCAGGAAGCGCCCACTGTCTTAGCCATAAAGCTGTATCGGTCTGAAGCTTCATCAATCTGTGAAAGAAGATGGGTTTTTTTATCAGAAGTATATATATATATAAATCAACATTACGGTGTTGGTTCTAGAATAGGAGTCACAAGCTGCAGGAAACAACATTGGTCCTTCTAGACTCCGAGAGGAGACTAAAACCTCAAAACTAGACAAGTGAACAGTGATACAGGAGACCAAATGGGTGAAGATTCAACGGTAAGATACTATGCATTGTTGTTGTCAAAGCCTTACTCAACCCAAAAACTCAAGCTGATGGGTGAAGGCTTACACTTCAACACTCTTTCTCACATGTAATACTAGACTTTTACGTGTGAACCATAGCAAGACTGAACATCTGCATATGAACCGGAGACCATAAGGTGGAGGTGATATATGGGCCGTGAGTCAAACCAGACTCTAATACCATGCCTTATCCAACCCAAAAACTTAAATTGATAGGTGGAAGTTTTATAATGCTTATTAATCAATTAATTTCGTCACATACTTTAGATGTGAGATATACTTCAAAAGTTATTAAATAAAGAAATAGTGAATGAACGACTTGCCAGTTTCTGTGTAGGACGGCCGCAACATCCATGCCCTGCTTTGGATTCGATGCGCCCTATTATCGGGTTCGTCTGTAGGCTTTTCTCCGTACTTGTGCACAACATGTATTGCATTGTCTGAACCAAAAAAGATTGTTTGTGTTACAAGTTACTCTAAAACACAAGCTTCGTTAATTAACTTACAAACTAGGTTAATTACCGCTAATAGCTTCAAAGTGTGCAATGGCACAACCCGGTCATCGTGATCCGCCGTCAATAGCATTGTTGCTGGGTACTGATGACATGGATTTGGATGCTCCTCCTCCCATGGCCTCTTGACGTTATGAAGCGGTGAATACCTATCAAGACAAGAGGAGAAAAAGTCAACCAAATATATACATATTAAATATTGGACGTATAAGATAATAACGATATATCCTTTTAATAACCAGGTCGGATCAAACAGCACAATAAGTACATACATAAAATAACTCAAAATAGGACAAATGACAACTCTATTTAAGGGTGTTCCCGGTAACTGTCGGTTTCCCGTTTTTGAGGCCTAGGACCGTTCTACCAAACATTCTGATTTGGACCAGGCGGGAAACGGGCCGGTTCCAAAAAAAGGACCATTTGGACCAGACTAAGAGAATTTCGAGAAAAGAAAAGAAAGATGGAGAGTTGATATCAGGAATGGAAGAAGAAGATGGAGAGACTAGGTTTAGTGTTATCGAAAGAAAAGAAGTGATGAGATTCATTGAGTAGAGGGCCTTGGACTTGGCTGGGAAGACGGGTCAAAATAGGTGGGCTGGTCCTGATCGGGTCTCCCACCTGGTGATCCATTGTCCAGCCCAAATGACTCCAGATCAAAAAATTTTGTTTTGTGGACCACTCTACGATTTATAGTTCAAACCCCATGATCCTCGGACCAAAAACAAACGCCCCTAATAAAACAAATCATAATATACTATTCCGAACACAAGAATAGATAGGTTCACTCACTTGATTAGCCAATGAAACTCCTCTTCCTTATCCGCACAACCAAAGTCACAAGTCCACGCATGTCCTATAGTGAACTTGTGGAACCGAAGCATGTCCATGACACCAACATGAGCCAAAGCGCAACCAAAAAGGTCCGGCCTCTGGTTGATGCAAGCCCCTACGAGGAGGCCGCCATTGCTGCCGCCTTCAATACAGAGCTTCTCCGGTCGGGTATATCCGGCGGATACGAGATACTCCGAGGCAGAAACAAAGTCGTCAAAGCAATTTTGTTTCTTCGCGAGAGAGCCCGCTTTGTGCCATTCCTCGCCGTACTCTCCGCCCCCGCGGATGTTTGCTCTGCAGAACACGGCGCCCAAGTGCCTCACCAGCACGGTGCGGTTCACGCTGAAGCACGGCGTGACGCTGACGTTGAACCCGCCGTATGCATAGAGCAAACAAGGATGTGACCCGTCCAGAGGGATGTTCTTTTTGGACACTATGAACATCGGTATCTTTGTTCCGTCTTTGCTGCCCACAAAAACCTGGGACATACATCAATTTGATCATGTTTTGATTTGGATGTACACTAGTTGATGTAACAAAGCAAGGGAAAATTATACTAACTCCCTAATGGGACACTTTTTTTTAGGTACTAATGGTAACTTTCATTAGTATCTGAATCTATCTATGGGTAAAAGTTTCCTAGTAACAGAATTCATCGGTAAAACTTTAACGGAATGTGTTAAAATATAGAAAATGTCATTTAAATTGCATTATTTTGGAAATTTAAAAGTCAACGAGGGGTATTTCAGTCTTTTTACAATAAAAAACAGAATTTAGTAACGTTTGAGAAAGTGGGTGGAAACTTTATTGATAGTTTCTGATATTAATGAAAGTTACCGTTAGTACTTAAGAAAGGTGTACAATAAGAAGTAAGCCGGTGTCCTTTTCCTAGTAAATAAATACGTATGGAAGTTACCGTTAGTACTTAAAAAAGGTGTACAATAAGAAGTCAGTCGATGTCCTTTTCTTAGTAAATAAATACGTATAGTGTACCTGGGTGACTTGGAACTCTGAGCGGTCAAATCCAGGGACGGTGATTTCACGAAAGACTTTCATCTCAGGAACGTCTGCCCCCAAGTCACATCGATACACGATACCAGGAGTGAGAAAGCTACTGAATCCGATAAAAACTACGCTATCTTGCCGACGAGCAGAGATCCCGTGTACCGAACCAATGTCAATAGGCAACCGATGCACCAAACAACCCGTCCTCAAGTCCCTTACCTGCACGACGTAACTCACATCACTCAAGTAGTTGACGATCACTTGGTTACCGTTAACAGCACAAGCTGATTCGAGCACATCCTTTTCAGATTCCGCGACAACATCGATCCACTCGTCTGGATTCCTCATATCAACTCGAACTAATTTATATCTCGGAGCATCCTTGTTTGTCAGGAAAGTGAACTCTGTATCATCGTTCGCTACAACTTCGTAGTGTGCATCGAATGTATCGATCAACTTAACGAAAGGAAGCATCTCGTGTCTGCCCTCGAGCCCCTCAGATAAGTTACAGTAGTAAATTTTGTTGACCGGGCCACAACTCTCCTCAATAGACATGACAACATACTACAAGATCACATAAACATAAAAATTCAGTTTCGTACACATAAATATGAAGAGCTATTTATTTATTTATTTACCTTGCCATCATCGGTCACAGAAGCTCCAAACATGAACTTGGGGTTTTCGATATCTTTCCAACATAAGATATCTTCGGATTGATCCGTACCCAAAAAATGATAGAACAATTGATGATTGATATTAGCATTAGTTTCTGTCCCAGCATCTAACTTCTCTCCTTGTCTGAATAAGGACAACAAGTAGCAAAACTCAAACCATGAAGCCAAAGTATAGTACCTAAAACTTATGTTTCCTTCTAAACTTGGCAAGACTTAACATAACATAATCGTTACTTACTTGGGTTCTGGATAGCGGCCGTAGAAGAAGCCTTTGCTGTCATGTGTCCAACTAATGCTTGAAAACTTGACCTGAAACATAGACATATATGTGTTAAAAGTCCGACCCATCCTAAAAGATCAAGCTGATAGTTGAAGGTTCAATTATGATTTTATATTCTAGCTATGACAATAATAGTTATGTTGAGGATCACAAACCCATGATATGGTATCGGGTTCTTCTTTCTTATCCTCAACATGCATTACTTTGATCGTTACCCAATCACTCCCACTCGAGCTAATCCCATAAGCCATGAACTCGGCGTCCTTGCTAACAGCGACAGTGTTCAAAGAGACGGTCCCGTCCTCACTCATCGTATTAGGATCCAGCAAAACCTCAGCTTCCCCATCCAAGCTATCCTGAAAA
>JAYMSW010001647.1:0-15770 GCA_036897725.1 Erodium texanum | reverse complement strand
GCAGCATTTATATTTTAAATATATATAAAATAATTATATTATTTGATTAATAAATTAAAAATCGTTCGTATCCGATCAGGACAGCAGAGTACAGAACATCAAAACCTATCCCACAATCCATGAGCGCTGCACACCGACTCTATGTGCCCAACTCATTGCTTTACAGTTCAACGGCCACATTTTTTGAAACTTTCGGTAACATTTCTCATCCACCGCCTCATTTATTGAAAGTTTGAAGATTTGATCACACGATCCCGTTTCGGACCCCTATGTGATAAGGAGAATTCTACTTACAATAAATTGTCGTCACATGAAAATGTTCGATATGTCTTTTGTTTGAGATAGTCTAGCGTAAAATCTAAATCTAAATTTGTTGTTATAGTCATTACAATGTATACATTATTATCATATTTTTTGGCTTTATTTACATAAGTTTATAAACTAGACACGAGAAATCAAATAGAATGTTATGAACATACGTTTTGAATAATTTAAAACTTATTAAAAATTAAGCTTAAACAAAACAAACACCTTCAAAATAAAGTTATTTTTGACATATATCATTAACATCAATAAAAATATAAATACATGTTGGACAAAACAGATCTCATCTAACCATACAAACATTAAAACTTGTCAATGCAATCAAAGTTCATTTTGAAATTAGTATTCTCTACATAAATGCAGTGAGCTTGTAACATTGAAGTGTATATTGGATGCAAGCAAATGTGAGACACATTTATTGATTCCACTTGCCAAAATAAATTTGATTGGTTTTTTGCCATAGTTTATTTTTCTTCTGATTCAATATATATGTGGTATTATAATAAAACGTACTTTATAATTCGGTCACCAAAACTAAGTTTATGTTACATTAAAAAATACACGAAATAACGACTTGAAAAATCGCGATCAACCCCTGAAAAAACAAATGGAATGTAGAGAAAAGGAACAATAAGAAATTGATGATGATCAGCTAGGTTATGTTCTTTCTCTTGCTATGATCTTGGACCACACCATCATTTCCAGCAAGCATCAAATACTTGTCCCTTCTGGTGAGATTGGTGCACTCAAACCCTAAAGCAGAAGCCAATTTTGCTTGAATGTAATTAGCCACATCACAGCTTGACCTGCCACCAGCAAAGCTCAGCTCTCTAGGCAGCTTTCCAAGGATGTGGAGATGGTACCTTGGCAAAGGGTTCATGAAGAAGAAGAATGGGTCCAAGCACTTGAAGCCACTAGCTGTGGTGCCATAGAACATGGTCACATGTGAGTCCACAGCCACAGGCACAATGTCCTCAGCAAGCTCAGCAAAGAGGGAGCTGAACCTCAAAAGGTAGGGCTCCCTACAAGTGGTACCCTCAGGGCACACCACAAGGTCACCTTCACTTAGCAGCCTCTCCATGGACTCGCCATCTTGCTTCCTGTCCCTGGTCAACCTCACAGTCCTTATTGGGGCTATGATCTCAGACATCTTGCTGAGGCTGTATGTGACTGCGGTCAAGGGCTTGGATAGGGCAGTGCTGAGCATGACTGGGTCTAGGAGGGTCCTGTGGTTGCACACATAGAGGACACCCTTTTGGGGGTTGGATCTTTTGGGGTTTGACCCACTGATCTTTAGGTCAACCCCACTCCAGATACCTATTGATCTTGCCCATGTGTAGGGCAGGAAGACCCCAATTGAGATCCTAAAGATGGCCACCAAGATCCCTAATGGAAGCCACATGAACATTGCTAGGGTTGCTTGTGGGGTTGGCAAGAATGCTAGCCTCCCATCATGGAAGATTAGAGGCTTTGGGTACTTCTCTCTTGGCATCTTTGAGCTTGTTGCATTTGGACCCTTGTCTGCCTTGTTTACCACATAAGCTTCCTATCAAAATTCAAACACAAAATAATCATCAAAACCGATACAAAATAAAACAATATCTAATATAAAATTCTTTGATATTTATATTGTTGTTCCGACTTAAACACTCATGAACCTTGAAAAAATAACTTAAACACTGGCCATCAGCACAAATATCATCAAAATCAATATGAAACAAAATGGTATATGATACAAAACTCGTTAATACACTCAAACCCTGAATAAATAACTTAAAGCTGACCATTAATAATAGGTTGAGTCCATTTAAGATTTGATTTAATGATTCACAATATAAACTCGTTCATTTTTATATCGTTATCATGACCCAGAAGTAGTTAATGTACCTTGCATTGGGAGATGAATAGATGGTCATCGATAGTGGAGCTTCCAAGGCCAATATGAGGCATGTGGTCACCAAAATAGTCCTTAATAGCTCTATGCTTCACCAACAAACCAGAACCAGACACAAACCCAGTAAAGAACCTCCCAAAAGTCCCCAACTCAGTCCCAACAACATCATCAACACCCAAGTACTCCTTCAAGAACCCTTCAACCAAAACCCTAGGGAGGCTTGTGAGCACAACCCTAGACCCGGCCGAGGCAAGGACCTCACAGGCCTGGAGGTGGAGGTTCTCTAGGTAAAACTTGGGCAGAACCGCCCTCCCCACGGACTCCATGTCCTTCAACCTCAACCCACAGAAGGAAATAAAGATCATGACCCTCAACTTCATCTCATAGTCCAAGAAATAGAGAACAGGACATGAACATAGCAAGAACAAGGCTCTTATTATGCTCCCACCTTCGAAGGCCACAAGCATGAAGTAGGGGAAGAAAGAGTGAGACCTCAAGAGAGCATGCATGTCACAGACAACTATTATCTCTTTCCCGATACCCTCTAAGCCCGACTTGGGCAACCTCGGGAAATGAGGAGCTTGCTGTGATGAGAATGAGGATGATGAGGGTGTTTTCTGACCTGGGCTCTGAAAAAAAAAAAAGCCATAGTTCTTCACCTTCCTGTACAAGAACCAGTGCAAAAGCTTTGCCAAAATCATCTGCATGATCACCATGATCTTGTTATATGAAGATGAAGAAAGAGAGAGGTGAATATGAGAACATATGATGAGAAAAAAGATGCAAACCTGTGAACATAACCAATCTGTAGTCCTCCTCAGATGACCCATTTCGAGAGAGAGAGAGAGAGAGAGTTATGGTTATGGAGAAGAGGGAAGGGAAGGAGAGAGAGAATTTATAATGGAGGTTTAGGGTTGACCAAGAAGAAGAAGAGATCAATATTTGGTAACCACACACACACCGCTTGCATTAACTCTGCAGAGGTTGTGCAGCAAAATTTATTTATGGTTTCTGAAACATTCAAATCCATAGTTTTGAAAGTCATGCATGTGTGTACAGATGAGAGAGACATGCAAATTGTGCACTTGGGTTTTTTTTTCTTCAACTTCTTCCATTTGGATGTGTCAAATTGGTAGGTTGTTTTGTTGATGACCATCTTTTTTGTGGTTCTTTTTGTTACTTTTCAATAAAAATTATTTATACACAATGGAGACTAGATGTCTTTTAAAGATTATTATATGGGATAACTATAAACTATCTCATAACCCATATCTGTTAAATATAAAAAAAATAAAGATTATGTATATGAGAAACAAAGATTGTAATTACTCAATCAAAAAAAAATATTGGATAGAATTTTATCAAACAAGATTAGAATAGTTTAAATCCACCCAACTTGTTATTATAAAAATATTACGATAACTTTATATTATTAGAAGCAACCAAATTATCATAAACTCTTAACGATATTTTGGGTATTTATGTTGAATCAAAACCATCTTTATATTTGGTATTGAAAATATCAAGTTGGGACATGGGAAGTTGTGCTCATGTTTAAGGTATTAACTCATGGCCATAAATGTGGGATTTAAATTTGTTTAGACTTCTTGTGAACTAGAGTGACCAATCTTGTGTTAGATGACCCATACCGATCTATATTCAATTGACTTTTTAATTAGTTGCTTTTATAAAAAGTCAAACCCATATCTAAATAACAACACAACCACCTCTTTGTCCTCTGACCTAGTTTATTTATTGATCTTTCACTCTAAACTCATCTCTGGTAAATTGAAATTTTATAGGTACTCCAAAGCAACTATTATTGATTCTCATTATTGGGTTTTTCATCTCTATTGTATTTTTGCAGTAAAATTATCCCATAAAAACTGTGGATTATCAGTAGTTTTAGTTTCCTTTTAAGATCATTGGATCTTGGCCTCGTAGTGAAGTACGTTCTTTTTCCTCTGAGATCAGTATATTTGCAATTACTATTTGTATTTATGTTATAGTTAGGATTTGTTAGTTATTTGTTTTGATAAAATGGCATGTGAACTATATCTATTGGAGTCTATAATAAGACTATCATGTATACTATACTGATTCTTATATATATCTCAACCGATAATAATAAATCGTCAAATATGTCCATGTAACAAAAATTGTTCAGAATTATTATAATTATTAATTACATAATCTAGTTGGGATCTCTCAACAGTAATCCACCAAGAAAATGACCCTATGAGGAGAAAATAAAATATATTACTTTTTACCAATTCATGGTCTTTGAAGCAGCTAGTGAGGGTAGGAATGGTTGGTAACCATACAAGCATAAAAGCAAAGACATTTTCAAAAAGAGAGCATAGCTTTTACATGGAATCTATGAACAGTTCCTATCAGTTAGTTTGGATCATTTCATATATTTTTTTTTAAAATATATGTTTTGCCACTATAACTTGAGATTTGCATGAAATGGTAGTTGAGATCATGCAGTTCTTGTTAGGCTTTGTGGGTTTGGTGAGGTCTTGTCCATTGTCTCATATTAGATGTTGTTGGTAAATCATACATATCGTTTGCATGCCAATTAGAAATAAGAAAAATCAAATACCTATGCTCCCGTTATATCTCGTGTTCAAACAAATCAGCGGTACAGATTGCATACCTCAAATAACAATTCGGTAAAGCTTTAAACAAAAATGACAGAAAACATAACCAAAACCTCACATGATGACCACATGCCAAACATTTTTTGGAAAATGCCCAAACTGACCCTACAAAACATAAAAACACTTCTTTTTTTTGCCGTTGTCCCTAAATTAGGATGGTAAAAAAGTACTGTTTCTCAAACAGTTTGTATGGGAGTATTTCATCCTTTCATCTTAAATTTGACTCTATCAAAGACGACTTAGTGTAGGACATTGTTATTTAAGAGACTCGATCTGCACCGTTTATAAACATGTCTCGACCAAACACAGTTCCTTAGTTACAAATCATGGGAAGTGTCAAAGGGTATATATGTTTGTCTCCTGTACACTTCTCACAAACACTCACCAACCCTACACTCCCCATCAAAAACATAATAAACACATGTACCCATATTTGCAAATGAAACTTGAAAAGAACCAAAACAGAACAAAAACCTAGGATAGATCATCCATCCTCAGTGTAGTCACTGGCTTCAACAGAGTATGCTTCACCTTTCTTCCTCCCCAAAAGATCGAACAACAATTTCTTGCTCCACATATCAACAAAATGAGCAATTGCATGCCCTATCTCAGTTCTAAAGTCAAAGTTTGTTGTTAATTTCTCTCGTAATTCTCATCTGGATCTCCCGAGTATGAACCATCTGGTTGACGAATACATATGTTCAGGTTCCCCGACAGCAAAATTTCCTGAACAATCCACACCAAAAACCAGCACCGAATTGAATTTAACCAAGTACAAGGCTTCAAAGAATTGAGAGGAAATGACAATTCACTACCCTCAACTTACATTTTGTTGCACTGGTAGTGAACAGTGACAGAAAACAGCAAATTTCCAAGGTGTTTTAGACATTTTAGGCAAATACAAGTACACTTGAAGAGCATGTCATTGACAATTTGATGTTTTTCCGTCACTATTCACTAATAGTGCAGCAAAATGTAAGTTCAGAGTAGTGAATCGTACCATTTTGAAGTTGGGGGTAGTGAATTGTAAATCAAGTAAGTTCTTGCCCAAGATCGAACTGAGCTAAGGGTAGTGATTAACAGTTTCCCTAAGAATCAAACAAGTTACCTGATCAGTAGGTTCTTGCCCCTCGGAGTGGAAGAGAATCGGGCGGCAACCCTTATCTTCATTCATCAAGCTTGAATTTTGGAAGTGTGTGATAAGAGAAGCTTTCCCTTGGATTCGGGCATATGCCAAAGATGCAACCTTTTCGCTATTGAACTTCTCCCATTTCTTCCCATTGAATGCCTGAAAAGGTTTCATGGGCTAGTTATATATGACGATATAGCACAAATATGCTTAGAGATTAATTAAATACAACGAATCGAACCTGATAGAACGGGACTACGTGTGAAGGAGACACCATGTTGATGAAGGCGTAACCCACATTGCATTTGTTCTGCATATAAAGGGTATAGTCGTGATTAGCAATTATACCTGATAAAAGAAACGTATATTTATCGAAGATTTGAGTAACGTAATAACCTTGAAATCAATCGGCAAATAGAGAAAATCGTATGTCCCTCTGCAACACTCGTCGATAGCAGCCAACAACATTTTCGAAGTGTACCTGCAAAGAACGAATAGTACCTGTTTCAGATGACAATGGCATCAGCGTAAAGCTACGGAAAAAGATGTAACTTTCCGTACTTGTTAGGGATGTTTTTGATCATTAAAGTAGTCCTAGTGTCTTCCCCGTTCACAATTTTATCCAAATCGAGCTGAAACTGCTTCTTGATATCAATCTCGTTTGCCTCAACTCGCCGTGTGCGGGCCCGTTCAGCCAATCCTCCATTGCCAATCGATGCTGATCCGAGAAATGTACCATTCCCGATGAACACATGACCAGGCCTTGGTAGTGACATCATGCTTCTAGGAAGCCCGAACCCGCCATTTATAGTGGGCCGAGTACCTATGTTCATCATATAACTCCCGTTATTGTGGCCCAAGCCCACTCTCCCAAACGAAGCTTGGCCCATGTAGGATGTTTCCGGTGACTCCGGGAAGTACCCGAACCGCCCGTCAAGAGGTGGGCCCATGCCAGATGGAGCAGATCCAACGTGATGTTGGCGATGTGAACCAATGATGGATCCATGACGATTCGTGTATGCAAGTGGTGGGCCCATGGGAGATGAGCTGGCTCGCTCGGAGTAAGGAGTGGGACTTCCCCAGAGAAACTGAGGACCAGACAGAGTTCCAGGGCTTGAAGAAAAGTTCTGGTCGGGGAAGGAATGAGAATGTCCATTGCTACTAAATATTGGATTTGCATTGTTAACTCGTCCTTGGTCTTTACCGATAGGAGCAATCTTCGGGAGAATCGAAGCTAAACCGGGCATATGATTGCTGTTTATCGGACTGAAACTTCCCATACCTTCCAAGGAAGAGTTACAGATTTCACCGAACAAGTACAATTATATCAAGTTCACAAATATATAAAGGGTATCAAGAAACGTACCTGGGGGAGAATTAGCGACCGGTGATGAACCTAATTGATGTCTGAAACTCTTAGTCTCATCAAGTTCCAGTTCTTGACTCAGTTGCTGCATCAAGCTGCACATAAATAACAAAGATTTAAATAAAAAGAGCTTCTTGACTTAGTTCTTGATTTTGTTCTTGGCAAGATAATGAACTCACTTGCGACGTGCGCCACCTGGACGACTAGGCTCAAGCTTAATGCGCTTCCCACCAATGTCGCTCCGATTCAATGCTTTAAGAGCTGTCTCGGCGGCTCTAACATCGTAAAACTCGACAAATTTATGGTGCCTCTTGTGCGGAGTTTCTCTGATCTGCAAGATTATGATCAAGACTAGTTTTGGAGATAAGATACCAAAGAAAAAACCTTAAAACTCTCACCTCCTTGACTTCCCCGTAAGCCCCAAATATGTTATGGAGCTCGTCATTCGATATGGAAGCGTCCAAATTGAATACTACTAGAGTTCCTTGGTTAATGTCCTTTTCAGACGGATTATCCTAAACATAAAAAATAAAAATAAAAACCGTTATGTATATGTAAATTGTGTTAAGAGTGATTAAATCTTCAGAACATAAACCTTAAATCAAACCTTGGGAATTGAAAAGTGAATGTCGAGCTTTCTTCGTCTTAAGGGCTTATTTTGCAATGCACGCATTGCAATGCGTGCAGCTCGAATGTCATAGTATGATATCATCACAAAACCCCTATGCTTGCATGCAGTGTACAAAGTTCTGATATCGCCATATTGCTTCAAGAAAAATGGAAGCATTTCACAATCAGCAAGCATTAGAAACATTACTAATTGGCCCGATTATCTACACCTTAAGTCTCGTGAATAAGCACATAGAATAAAAGAAATTTAGATGATTAAATAAAGGGTTAATTACACTTAGCTACACATAATCTTACACATTTTTCACCTAACTACAGCTCCAATCTCATTTGCAGCTACCCTAAGTTTCAAAAGAAATCACATAGCTCTTTTTTGCCAGAAAATGACAGAAACGCTATACACAAAAGATAAAACTATTAAAAAGACAAAAAGACATAGTTTTTGAGACTAGGGTCAAGGGCATTTTCATCATTTTGACAAAAAAAAAAAAAAGCTCTATGAAGGTTTATAGTTAAGTGAAACTGTGTAAACTTAGGTGTAACTATGTGTAATTAACCCTTAAGTAGATTGTGCTTCAATTAGTTACCTCAAAAAGGGATTTCAATTCAGAGTCCTCAACATTACTATTGATATTCCGAACAAATAAAGTCCTTGACGGGTGTTCTCCATAAGGATGCTCCCCAGCAACCGTTCCAACACCATAATGGCCCGTCCCATTAGCTCCAATGCCATCGGACAGGTTCACATTCGATATCCCAACACTTAGATTTTCAAGGGCATCGAAGTCCATTTCCATTCCACCTCCACTCCCAAACAGATCATTATCTTCTAAATCTTCAAGTTGAGTTGGCAACTCGCTTAGGTCAAAGTCATCCATAATGCCGGCTAAGAGCTCATCCTCATCATCGGGAAGCAAAGTCCCAAGTGCATTCGGTTCGATATCTTCAAGTGGGTCGGTAGATTTACCGGAGTATTCTGAATCGGTGAAGTTCACTGTGAGACAAGAAAGCCGATCAATCCTCAATGTTCTTCGCTTTGAGTATTAAGTATATGAAAATGTATTGTACAATGAGCTATACTTACAATTCTCATGAGGAAGAAGAGGTAATGAACAAGAAAACAAGCTAGTGTCGTTTGATGGACGATACAAATCGGTTCCATGTGGAATCCCCCATACACCAGTTCCCATTTTTCTTGCAGAATATGAAATATTCGATGATTTTGGATCCTTTAAGTACTGCTCCATTCAATCAATGTCTGCTCAAAGAAAAGGGATTGAACAAGGGAAGAAAGTTAAGTAATTATAAATTTCCTAACTTATCCAAACAGATGCTTACATAGGCAATCAAAAATGTGTATGCGAAGGCAAGAACACAAAGATGGAGCTTTTGCAATCACAATCAGTAATATTTCTTAATTATCACAACAACGAGCATTCCCCTATTCTTAAATTAATGTTCTTGATCATTGCAGCTTGGCAGCCAAGTCTAAAAGTTCATTACAACCTTAACTATTTCTTAAGGAAGTAAAGAGCTCATTAATTATCTTCTTAATAAGTCACAAAAACATCCCTAATCTTTATTTTACCAATCATCTCATAGAAACTCATAATCTCTGATTTAAAGCAATCATTGAACAGTACCAACTACAATAAGTCTCAAGTCTCACTACAGGACCCAACCCCACCACCATGACCGAGAAAGAAGCATTAAGCTCCTCCTCTGATTGACCCACTAAATGTCTTTGCATACAGAATCTGAACTTTAACTAGCACATGCAAAACCCGCAAGAAATTTCAATGGAAACCAATCAAAGAAGAAGAATAAGAACAACCCAAAAGCTCATGGTCAACACACAGAGCTCCAAGTCTCCAACCCAAAAAGTCAAATTTCCGGCAGACCCACAAACACCCACCATTTGCAGACCTCAAAACTCCCTTCACACTCCACAAAACTTCCATAAAAATCAAAACTTTACACGTTTCCCCAACCGATCACATGCAAAAAACATCAAACCCACAACACAAAAACATAGCAGAACCCAATGAAACTGAAATTACCTCCTCTGAGTAAATATCAGAGAGCTGATAGAAGCAGATACAGCACAATAAGAAGACTGAGATTAAGATTGTACCTTGTTCTATGGAAGATAACATAAGAAGATCTTACAGACCCAGTAAAGTATAGTCAAAGAAAGAGGAAGAGAGCAGCTAAAGGCAGATGATTGAAGATAGTTATGTGTCAGAACCAGAAGAAAGATTGTGTTTTTGATCAACAAATCACATAAAAAAGGAGAATAGCACAAAAATTATAACAAAGAGTTCCGTTTGATTGATGATTATAGGGAAGAAGAGAATGGTATTGAGTGCAGCAACAGGAAATTATTGAGCTTCTGTCTCTCTCTATGAACTCAATTAAAATACTTACTTTCTCTCTCTAAAGATACAGAATTCTGCTGAATTGAATTGTTTTTGGAGTCCGTTCACACTCTGCTTTGTTCTCTCACTGTGTTGGCATACGATATTTTGAAGATATTTTATAAATGTTTTTTTTATATACTTCAAATTAAACAGTCTAGGTTTGGGTAATTTCTCTTTTCTCATTATGGATAAACTTTCTGGTTTTACATAATTACACTAATTTCCATAGATTATCTAAAATCCCATGAATTTAGGCTTATGTTCTTCTTAAATTTGTTTCCCTTTTGTTTTTTTAGATAATTCCTTTTGGTTAGTTCTACATGGAATTATACTATTAACTTGAGTTTGTGAATATAAACAAGATTTATGTTTAAATGACAACACAATTTCTAACTTTTAATTGAGTCTTATAGAACATGAATCTCAGATACTCAGATACATAAGTATGAGTAGAGTCCTGTGTGTATTTTAACGACAAGTGAGGATATTAGATATATAAGTGAATTTAAATTTTAAGTAATAAATAATTAAATATTTTGAATTCGACTTATTGTGAATGAAATCAAAATAAAATATGTTAAAACATATTTTCATAATCCTCATGGGGCAGGGTCCCAGACTCCTAGTCGAGATCAGGTTGCGATCACTGCAACTATACCTCATCCATCTTGTACATGATTTACAAAAATATATATATATATATATATAGGATATATAATTATGTAAAAACCATGAACTATTGGTGGATGGTTTTTAGCCGCTAAAATTATTTTCTAATTTTTATTTGAAGTGTGGTTTTCATACTATTCATTTTTCACATAATAAATATATTGAATTAAAATGTATTTCATAACGGGCTTTTGTGGAGTTTTGGGGCCTTAAAATCCTTCACGAAGCTGGGGCCTAGCATGGGCTTGATAGCTCTAAATTCAATCTTATTTGACAGGCCCAATTTCATGTGGATCTTTTACAGAAAGACTAATTGGACTTTTAGGTACGAAGGAGCAAAAAAATTATCGGGCCATGTCTGTGCATCTAGTTAGATCACTTGTGTATATTATTCATTTCCTACAATTTGGCATTTTATTTTTCATTGGATGATAAATTTGGACGATGATTACAAAAAACAAAAGCATAAACTTTTATGTTAATATCCTTACGTCATCATCCCACGTCGAAGTGTATAGATTAAACGAGTCTCATATTTATTTAAATTTTAAGTTGGTTAGATTTTAACATGTTATTATAATCTTATTTCTAAGCATACATCTCTCTCAAATTCACATTCACGTAGTATATTTGATTAGGAAAAAAATATCAGTTTCTTATTTAAAACGACAAAATGGAATTAAAACACCAAATTAATAACGAGTTAGTGAGCTGTCAAGTAATGTGACGACGATGGGACCTACCTCATCATACGATCACCACCAGCTAAAGAAAAGCTCACATGGGTCACGTGCGGTGGTGAGGTTTAAGAGAAGAATCAATGGATGTGCTTGCAAAGGAGGCCAAGGATATTTTCCAATCATCCATCGTATTTTTCTCTGTCCCGATCCATATATATATACGGTGTACGTATCATGTGTGTATAAGGTACATGGGCAAAATGGGAATTGTGTTGTTGGGTGGGTCCGAGTTGACTTTTTTAAAGGTTACGGAACCGTGCAACACGTGGTGAAATGAACCACTCATGTTTGGGGTTACTTGGAACTACGGAAATGGTAGGTTTGTGTTGTGGGCATGGTGTTGTGTTGACATGTCCCACTCGTCATTTACTTCTACCATTACAGAAAGATCCACAACTAATGATAGTAGTTGCACACTACCCTCATCTCATTTCTCTACCAACATTTTTTGTGCCTCTAGATCGTACACGTGTTATAGATATATCATAATTAATGTTATTGATGTACCAAAATAAGTCTAATATTAAGTTAATAGGAATGGTTTTGTCAATTCAAAATATTCTTAAGATTCACCATAAGTTGAATAGATGTATTATTTGATATTAAAGATTATGATTTTATCGAACATAATATTAAGTTAACCGTGAGAATGTAAGATGATTGCGATTGTAGGATTAATAATTATTAATGTGAAGATCGAGTCAATATGAATGAAGAGATTGTTAAAATATATTAATAAGTGTGTCTCATGTTAGATAATTAAGAGACTGATAAAAAATTCATGCCTATGTTATCAAAATTCTAAATCGAATAAATGTAAAATCATAATATTAATTTATATAATAAGTATGTGTTTTCAGTTATCAGTTCGAATTTTTTAATGAATCGGATCTTAACATAGTAACAGAACCTATTTTATCTTGTACCTCCACGCCCAATATTATTATGCCCATTCAAGCCAACAATCTACAGTTTACATACAAAATTTTAATACCTCCCCTACTGGTTCAAGTTTTTAGATAAATTGGAACTTAATACATATACATTAAAACTTATAAATTTGCCAATAATCTTATACCTTTTAGGTTTACATCCGACATGTGTCTTGACTTATTGAAGACAATTTTTTTTATAAATTTTATATACAATTACATTATTTTCGAACTTTAATACAAGATCCATGAAATCATGTGGAATAATTGGTATGGATGGGTTGTCTCTTATCAGGCTAAGTGGTTTTAGTCAACCAGAGAACGACAATCACTTATTTAAAACCAATTTTGAGATCGAATATTAGAAATCGAATCCAAAAACACAAGCTATGAACATTAACAATCCTTAAACGTTAAGGAAAATATCAATATATAAAACATTATATACAAAACTTTTGGTTACATAATTCGGCACTTGTCAACTTTGTGATAGTGATGGACATGAATAAGTTGATACACACTTGGTTACTAAAGCTCCACTTGTTTAGCAACACCCTTTTCAATCTCTTCTTTCTCATCAATAATCATATATATTTTCGCGATCTCGGCTTAGATTTGGGACAACTAACCCTAGAGTTCATCGGATCCACTAGATATGGTACTGCAAAAGTTGTATGAGTTCCCATTATCTTTCGAAAGTATATATGTATAGGTTTCTTGCTTTTCCTTTGAACACACTTTTGTTGCATGGCTCAACATGGCATGCATTAGCTTTTTGGTCGAGTCCATTGTGTCAATTCCACTACAATCCCCTTTTATTTTGTTAATAAACTTCAGATGTTATATCCGCTTAAAGTAGATAACTGTAACTATTATGCTATATAATTACGATGGGTATATTAATGATGAGTTTGAGTTTTTGGTGAGTTTAACAGACGTTTATCAGTATCTGGTTTTGAGATATGATTGTCTGACATATTAAGGAGATATATTTCTTTTGTTCGTCCATAATATTTAAATGAGTTAATCTTCTGATATTATATTATAGTTTTTTTATTTAATACTTACAAATTTAAATCTCAAAACTTTCGCATTAAATAAACATGATGTATTTTAAATAACATGATGAATGGTGAATGTTCATGTGGACCAGGTGATTAATGAGTCTTTCAACAAAAAAAGAGAAGGTGGTTAATGTGAAGATGCAGATTCAGACATGAGTGATGAGGCATAGCTAGGCACTGAGGTTTGTGCCAAAGAGATAAGAGATTGATACATTATTGTACTGAAATCAAATCAACCTTAAACAAAAGAAAGTTCGATGAACCCAGAAAGTGGGATCTGTTTGTGTTAAGCTTTTAAAGCCACATGTCTCACCATTTTTTTAATACATGTCAGGAACAGATCAAGCAATTTGCTTTGCACTGTCATTTTCATATGTCCACTTGTTCTTCCCAAATGCCAAATACATGGAGGATCATTTGCTTCATTTGTCATTAATGGATCAGTCAAAGATTTTTAATTGTATAACATAACAGAGAGATTTGATTTCCCAATTTCAATACCCAAATTGTGGGTAAAGAAGGTTGTAAACGATTTTATAAATATTCTATTTAGATTTGTTAATAATAAGATCAAGTTGGTGTAAGTTTAAAGATGAGTTTGTTTTAAATACGATTTAAATTGAGATAATCTTTTAAGGTGAGGTCGGACGCAACAAACATGATAATCCAAAACAAATAACAACAAGTAATAATAATCATTGTCCCTATAAGGATTTGATCCTTAATGGTTAAGATAGAAATAACATCCTTAACCACTAAAATAATTATAATAGATACAACAATAATAGGTAAATTAACATTACACAAATACCATGTAGATGTCACCTAAGACATAACTATTTAATCAAGTAGACATAAGCATCAAACAATTAATTAACATGCTTACAGGAAAGGTACTGAACGTGTCTCTGAGTAGCTCGTGTGTCGAGAAGTCTAAGGATTATGAAAAAACGGTGCACTGGTAGTTTTGTGTAGCTGAAGTTCGGACGGTGCAAACATAGATTGACTGAGTTTCTGGAAATCAGGATGTGCAGGTTTCGGTTTCTGGTTTGGACAGGGAACGCACTGCGTCAGATTCCATTCAAGGCCTGGAGAAACAATGGACATGGTTTGGGCTTAATGATGACGATGAGGGGCCAATCATATCTCCGCGTGATTCAAATACCGCAGGTGGAGCAGGTGAAGAGCGGTGGATCCTAATCGGAAGATTCATGATGAGGAGGGCTCCGGAGTTCACGATTATGAAGCATTTTATGGCGAGCTTGTGGAAGCTAAACTATAGGGTTTACATAAAAGAGATCGAAGCAAATCTCTACTTATTTCAATTTGATAATGAGGCAGACATGTAGAGGGTTATAGACGGGAGTCTCTGATCGTGCAATCATCGCCAATTACTGATTGAACTACTAAAGGAAGGCGAGAACCCTAAAGAGATGGAATTCAAACACCTAGGTATGTGGGTGCAAGTTCATGACGTATGGTCGGCTCTGGTTACTATTGATACGATACAGATGTTTGGTAATGCATTGGGGACCTTTATAGCTTCTAACCCCCTAAATCACAAAGGGGTATGGAGAGATCCTATTCCCATTAGGGTCAGGTCCAACACAGACCGACCCTTGAGAAAAAGAATTTGAGCTAGAAAACTGAATGGATCAGTGTCATGGGTTTCTCTCTAGTATGAAAGAGTACCAACCTTTTGTTTCATCTGTTGAATGATGGGTCACGCCAAAGCGACATGCGAACTAGTAAGCAAAATTCCTGCTGAAATGACTAATAGGCCTTTTGGTACATGGGTGAGGACAGTTCCGAGGTCCCATAAATTCTAGGGGGGGTCAAAGAAGAAGTAGAGAGTAGAGATGGAGGGAGTTACAAGTCATGGTTTGAAAGTGTTACTGGCTTTCCCAAAAACTTTACAACGTTCAAAAAGCTCTAATTA
>JAYMSW010001646.1:0-15771 GCA_036897725.1 Erodium texanum | reverse complement strand
TAATCCACGAAGGGAAGCATGTGGTTGAGTCCCCCCCCCCCCCAGCCACAAACTCATCACTTCTTGGAGCTGCTACCCGATTCCGATCCCAAGCCTACAACAGATCGGTATCAGAGCTGGGGGAGATGGCGGAGGAACGTTTCTTAGAGGCTAAGTTTGAGGAGTTTTGGGGATTTTACTAGGCTGACAAAGCTACCACCAACACCTAGTTGGCGAACGTCCTAGCCCAATTTTAGTAATATAGCCATTGGGCAGAAAAATGAGTTGAAGAAAGCGAGAGAAATATACAAACCTGAAAGTGTTTCCATTAGCATTCTGACTCAGAAACAAATAAACCATTTAAAAACTTAGCTCCCATACAGTGAGAGTGCTAGTTGCACTTGCGGCCATTGAATTGACCTCAGATAATTTGCATGTGCAATTACCTTATTTATCGGGACTAACTAATAAGTCCTAACAAAAGATGTGGGAACAATGACAATTGACTTTCATCTGTTACAACAGATGGATGTAAATTGTAATAGAAGCTCATGTTATTGTGTTACGAAGGAGTGTGCAAAATGTCAACTCATGGATCAGACCCTGACCAGATGAGATCACCAAAAGTTGGTTCAAGTACTTCCAGTTCGATCCAGCAAAGGACTCTCCAAGCGAGCTTCGAAACGTTCTGCTGGCGGTTGTTGCACTCATTGCTGCAAGCTACGTACAACGTTTTTATGCTCTCAAACACCCTGGCTTTCTCCTCCTCCATCCTCGTCATCGTCTCCCTTTACGTGTTGAGATCTGGGTGGCAACAATCATCACTTATGCTTCTGCTATTCTCACTGTCACTCCTCATGAATCACTCAAGAATTGCTTCATAATTCTTGTTGCTGCTGTGCCCCTCGTGTTGAGTTCGGATGCAACAAGCTCAGGAATTGCAAGTTCAGATATGCCTTGTTTTACAAAACATGATTTCTTCTATTTTCTTGTTTGTAACTTATTGATTAAATAAAATGGTAATGGTAAATCAAACATAATCATATTTCCGTTCTTGCTCCTAAACAGATGACCTACCAGGATTTGAGTCGTTGTCCTATCTATCCTGATTTGTGTTAAAATTAAATAGACAATACAAGGGGGAAAGAAAGTTTATTAGCAGCAGTAATTGTGAGTTTACATCTGATTTGAAGGCACATGAATTTCTGTATCAACAACATATGGGACCAGTGAAGTCTTAGCACTGCCGGGGTCAGAGGAGCTCATCCTGGCCTTGTTCCAGAGCTGAATCAAACACCTGATAATGACGGGCAAAGCAGCGGCGGCCAAGACATAGCGGAACCTGACAGACTCGTGAGGAGTGACGGCAAAGACAGCGGAGGCGTAAGTGACGATCATGGACATGGTGGCCACCCATATCTCGAAGTGAAAGGGGAACCTGTAGGTGAGGGAGATGACCACGAAGATGGAAGAGGAGAGAGCCAGGGTGTTGGAGATCAAGAACACATAGTAGGCCCCTTGTTGGGAAGCGTAGATGGCCCTTCCAGCTTTGTGCCCGTCGTTATTGTCTTGCCAGATTCCCCCAGGAGGGTTCACACCGGCCTGGAAGGTCACTGCAGCTATCAGGGCCACCACTATCAGCAGCACATTCCTGGCCTCGCTCGGCGAGTCCCTCCCTTCCTCGTACTCAAAGTACGTGAACCAGCTTCTCGTCGTGCTCTTTGGAAGCCTAGGCATATTCAAGGTTGCTCGCTCACAATAATACCCTGCTTCCCCCAACATTAATAACAAATATAAATACTACTCTACCCTTTAATGCTGTTGATTACTGTTTTCATACTTACTAGGAAGAAAATGACAAGTTTCCAACTAGGCTGTCATTGTTACAAGGAAATGATTCTGGATGGAAGGATTTGGTCTGGTATTCAAAGAATCCTCATTAACTCTCAACACTTAATATGCATTGAACCTTGGTTACAATAATTGGTTTCTATGAAATGGCCCCTTCTCCAATACAAGAGAGCAAAGATTGATGAATGCAAATTTTCATTCAGTTCCCGCGAGTTGTGGGTCTGTTTGGTAGTATACAACGTCCCCAGTGTCGCTTACATAGTGATCCTTCTTCATGCTTCTTATGAGAACACCTATTAAGTGAAATGGGAGAGGCCAGGACTTCTTGGGCTCTCTGTAGTACTTGCCAAGCACTGGCTTAGCCGCCTCCGTAGCCTCTATCAAGTGATAGTGCGGGATTTGAGGGAAAAGATGGTGGATCACATGGGTCCCAATGTCGTGGTGGATGTTATTGACCCATCCATAGTCGCGATCAAGAGTGGTTAGCCCTCCCCTCAAGTAGCTCCATTCCTGATACACAAGAAAATATCAATTTGCCAAGTCTTGAGCATCACAAACTCAGCCTACCTGCAACTAGATGGTCACCATCATGGTGGTGCCCAAGCATGGACCACTACTAGTATAGAAAGAGAAGTTTCTTAAGCCATCCTAAACAATTGGAAGTTTCTTTAATCATGAAAGCAATCCAAGTAAAATCAAGCAATGATGCATACCTCGCCACGGTACCATGGAAGTTTGTCCTCATGGCCATGGTGATGCAAGTAAGTCACAAAGCCCAGCCACATCACAAAGATCTGCAAATGGATTGAAATTCGATTATTAAAATGTGTATGTGGAAATGAAAACCATGAAGCGGTGGTGAAGAGACTGAACCTACCCAGTAAGGGATGCCATAGAGTTTAAGTACTTGGACAGGACCCATTGTAAAGGAGAGACCCACAAGCAGAGCAACCATGGCAAAATAGCAAGCAGTGGAGGTGAGAACATCTTTTTTCTCACTTCTGACAAACAAGTCACTGTCTGGATGAAAATGAGATCCACTCTTCCCAGGACTCCGAGCCCACTGTAATTGACACCATAGACAAAACATATCAGAACCACAAAACTTATGGTCATAATTTAGTATAATCAACAGAGAAGCAGAAAACTTACCAGATAGAAAGGATAAGCAAGCATGGGCAGTGGCAAGACAAACCTTGCTATTTTGGTTACCTTGTCCAAGCTTTTGTAAAGTTTCTCAGGAATCTACAGAATCAAGTCAAAGCAAATTAGTATAGTTTCCATTACCCGCTCCAGATATGGCCAAATCATTAACAAAGATGATGACAAACGGCAAAAGGCATCAGCCCATAAACTTACTGGATGCCAAGACTCATCATTCTCAACATGTCCATGGTTTTGGTGGTGTGTTCTGTGGCTGATTCTCCTATAGTATTAGTAATCATCACAAGTTAGATTATGTTCACATCAAAACGTTGTCGAACTACAAAGTCAAACCAAAGCACTAAAGATCAAAATGGAAGCAAGCAAGGCTTCCATGAACTAACCATCCATGATAGGGAACAAGGATTACAGAATGAAGGAAGTGGCCAACCACACTGTTCAGCTTGGGATTATTTGAGAAGCTCCCATGACCACTGAAATCAGAAGCAAACAATTTGCATCAACAATGGTGAATGAAAAGAAACCAAAACTCAGCCTATGGAAACCATAAGCCTCAAATTTGGATGTTAAAAATCACATCACAATTAACAAAAGCTTGTGTTTTTCAGTGAAGACAAAGCAATGGGGACTGTAATCAGAAAAGAAACACAGGCAATCTATAACAGCAGACCAAGTAGAGGGAGGCAAGAATTACCAATCATGGCCAAGAACAAAGAGAGCCCAGAACATGGTCCCCTGAGCAAACCAGTAGAGAGGCCAAGTGACCCAATTGTTGAAGTAAGCTGCAGAAGCAGCCAATCCAAAAACAATACCCAAATCTCTCACAACATAGCTCATAGATCTCCACGGGTCCTTAACCCAGCAATGCTTCGGAATCGCTGCCCGAATGTCCGTCAATCGGAACGGCGGCGCCGCGCCGGGGTCGAATTCACCGACCCCATCAACCGCCGCCGCATTCTCTCCGGCGTCTCCGTCCAGAGACGCGATCTTCACCGGCGAGCTCACATTCAGCGCCCATTTCCTCCAAGACCCAGTTGAGAGGACCTTAATCGAAGACGATTGAGACCCAAAAACCCTTGTTCTGGAGAGCGGCGATGGGTGAAGATTTGAGCTTGTTGCGAATCCGGTTCTGGGTCGGGTGTAGATTCGGGGGAGAGGTCCGAGACCGCATTGGGACACGACCCAACTCGCCATTTGAGACCCAAATGAAGAAAAAAGCAGAGAGATTTGAGCTCTGCTCCTTTAACAATGGCGTGTTGGAGAGGATAGGGTTAGGCTTAACCACAAGGCCTCTCTTCACCTCCACTCCCCAACTAGAAAATCACAACTTGTGGTGCTTTGTGTGCCTTGTCGTCCCTCTCTCTCTATCTATCTCTTTCAATCATGAACGGTAATTAGATCATGACGTAGCTCTCTCTATATACACATAAATTATACACGAATTGTGTATTAGTGTGTAGAGATTGAAAAAATGTATCTTTTCCTCTGATCTTTCTATGGAGGAATAGTTGCTATCTCTCTTTTAGGACATTGGATTTTAGTTGCAGCGAATGTGAATCATATGATCGATCAGACATAAACAAAGGTAGGCATATGATGTTTCTTTATATCGTGTCCTATGAATAAAAACGTGATTAACTGTATGAATCCAAAGAAAGGTAAATGAATCAGGTCAACACAAAAGGCAAGTAAAACGATTTCTTATAGAAAAGCACTCTCATTGAATCTGCTCTCTGATCTGTGTTTTGTTTCCAAATCGTATGTGTAACTTCCATTTCCGATCTATGATTCGGATTCATGATTACCTGAAAAAAAAAGAATTATGATATAGATACAAAACATCATTATACATGTGTCAAGGATCGGAGTCAGAATATAATTTAGAGTATATCATTAATATTCAGATTTTTGGACGTTGGATGAAAATGTTGGAGAAGTTTAGAGCTAAAAATAAGCGTTTAGTATAAATAAAAAATGTCAAATATACAACACAATTTCAAATGACTATAATATTTTCATACAACTCCGATTTAATCTCGTAAAATATCAAATCGAATGTAACTATAAACTTTACGATATTATGAAACTTTTAGAAATAAGGATATGTCATAACATACCCTATATTCCTCTAAATCCACCCATGTGTATGTGTGAAATTAGAATGAGAACAATACGTGACATTTAATTATTTAAATATGTTATATGATTGATGACAAACAATAGGCATGGAACAATCCGATATGCAAATTCCTAATTATTATATCAATTGTGCATTGATCATAATTTTTTTTTTTGAGTTCTTGTTTGTTTCAATCAAATATGGATTTTGTGTGCATCAAGCGACTATAATAATAATAATAGGATAAAGCCAAAAGAATCACAAATTGAAGCAATTATTGTCTTAAATAATTCTCCACTCTTATAGTTAAATGGATGATCTAAATCACGAGATGCATCCAATCCCTCACATAAGATACACTTTACATCCATTAAACATTCAGGGTTAACACCAACCACCAATTGAAGATGGAACAAAACCGATCTTTCGCTCGTACACAGACCAGTAGAGTCGGCACCACAAACCAGACTATGCAGGTACAACACCTAGCCTACGCTGGACTCTTAACTACTACTACTACCCTAACACGCTATACTACAAACTATATTCTATACGATACTACCACACTCAAGTCATCCACGGGAACCCGAATTTTGGATCTCTCATCCGCGGTAGTTGGTGCCATCTTCCATATGTGGCCTACCTGAAGCACTCCTCATCCTCCTAAGTTATGATCGAACTGACAGTGAATAGGCAACTATCTCCCACATCGACACTTTTTTGTGGATTACGACGACAAGGCTCGATGATTCGAAGTCAGAGTCTAACGGGAAAATAGTTGTGGACTGTCCAGAGAACCCAACCATCAAATCCCATTTCTCGTTGCTATATATCTCCTCAAAGTCTAAAAAAAAAAAAGTCAATATGACCAGTTTGTTTTTATTTTGAAAATATTCATTTATATAGTAACTATAGATTCTGTGGTAAAATTTTGTTCTAAAAATTATTAATTTAATAAAATGAAAATCATGATTAAATATACATTAATCCTCAAAGTCCGGCATTAAATTAGGCTTTGGGGGTCACTACTTGTGTCGGCCGAGAAAGTATCAAAGCACTATCACTGTATTATTCACCTCTCTTTCAAAACCAAAACAAACTGTACAAATCTCAAAACCTCCAAGCTCTCAAGCTCAAGCTCCATAACCATTTGGTTGCTCTAGCTCTGTGCTCCTCTATTGTATCACAGAACCACATGACTGAACATTTGAGCAAGAACTCGATGAAGCCCACAACCTCACTGGTTGGCCTCATCATCTTCACGATTCTACTGAAATGGTTGCTGTTCGATGAAGGCCTAAAGCCAGCAATGAAGTTCCTGCTCTTCTCTCACAGCCTGTTTCTGGGTGAAGACGATGGAGAGATCGTGTTGCCTCCAAAAAGCTGTGACCTTTTCACAGGGAAATGGGTTTTTGACAACAAAACTCACCCTCTTTACAGAGAAGAAGAGTGTGGGTTTCTCTCAGAACAAGTTACTTGCTTGAGAAATGGAAGGAAGGACTCGATGTTCCAGAACTGGAAATGGCAGCCCAGAGATTGCTCTTTGCCAAAGTAATGATCTTTTCTCAGACCCACTTCCTAATTTTGGGGTTTGTTGATTGTTTCTGGGTTTTTAAGGTTTTTTTTGTTGATGTTTCTGTTTTGGGTCAATTTAGGTTCAGTGCAAGGTTGTTGCTTGAGAGGCTTAGAGGGAAGAGGCTTATGTTTGTTGGTGATTCTCTGAATAGAAACCAGTGGGAATCAATGGTATGTTTGGTTCTATCTGCTGATCCTAAGGCCAAGAACAGCAAGATTCATTCTGGGTCTCTCATAATCTTCAAAATGGAGGTAAAAAATGTCAACTTTTTCAGAGTTCTTGAGCTTCAAGGCCTCTGATTTTGTGCTTAAATTTACAGGACTTCAATGCTACTATAGAGTTCTATTGGGCACCATTTCTGGTTGAATCTAATTCGGATAACCCGAAAATGCATAGCATATTCGATAGGATCATAAAGCCAGAATCAATCAACAAGCATGGGGATAATTGGAAAGAGGTTGATTACTTGGTCTTCAATTCATACATTTGGTGGATGAACACTCCTGAAATGAAAGTTTTGTAAGTCAATTGTTTGTACATTTGATTTCGGAGATTTCAAGGTTATTTCTGATGTATTTGTTGTTGGGTTTGATGAATTCAGAAGAGAAGATAGCTCATTTGACGATGAGGTTGTGGGTTACGACAAAGTTGAGCGATCCTTGGCCTATAGAAGAATGGTGAGGACATGGGCTCATTGGGTTGATGAAAATGTGGATCCCAATCTCACATCTGTCTTCTTCAACACCATGTCTCCTCTGCATATCAAGTAAATCCAAAGTCTTTTAACTACATTTGTCGTGTTTATGGATTTTTCCTTTGATTGCGCATCAATTATTGAACACCCTCTATGATGAAGCTGCAGAAAGAAACAAAAAAAAAAAAAGGCTTAAAACCTTTGATTCTTTATCATTTTCATTAACTGAAATTAGAGTATTGGAATGTTCTGATTAGGCTTTAGAAAACTTAGTTTGTTTGTGTTCTTGTCTTTTTTAGTTGAGTTCTAGCTGTTTTTTCTTGAATCTTGGAGATTGTTTTGATGATTTGAATAAGCAAAACTAGAAGAAGAACAAGAAAAATCAGTACTTTACTTGTTTGGTATAATTGAAAATGACGGGATATTAATGAAGGCACGATCCGATTCTGTAAGTGTCTAAGAGACAATGTGAATTCAGACCAACCTCCTCTTTGTTTGTTCAGTTTTGTCAAGTAGAAAAGCATTGTAATTTTGGAGGCTAATTACACTTAGCTACACTTGGGTTGTCCCATTTTTCACCTAGTCACACTCGATCTCATTTTTGTTAGAAAATGACGAAAATGCCTTTGACCCTAATCTCAAAAAAGACTCCGTAACTACCGGATGTAAAAAATAAACTATTAAAAAGATTGGAAACTGCATTTTATATATATATATATATACTAGGATCAAGTGTATTTTTACCATTTTCAGGCAAAAAGGAGCTATGTGATTGTTTTATTTTTTGACACCTAGGGCAGCTTCAAAATGAATTTAGAATTCAGGTGAAATACATGTAAACTTATAGGTGTAACCAACATTTTGGACTTTACATTCGAATTTCATCTGTAAAACGATACTAATTACCGATTTATTTACAACATTTACCAGGAGCACAGACTGGGGCAACCCAGAAGGGATCAAATGCGCCAAAGAGACAACCCCAGTGAACACGTCGACCCCATTGTATGTGGGCATGGACTGGCGCCTTTCAGCGATCACGACAGATGTGACACAGTCCATGAAAGTACAGGTGAAGTTTCTGAACATCACAACCATGTCTTTGTATAGAAAAGACGCTCACACCTCAGTCCACACCACTCGCCAAGGCAAGCTCCTAACGCCAGAGCAGATGGCCGATCCTGCAGAGTATGCCGATTGCATACATTGGTGCCTTCCTGGCTTGCCCGATACATGGAACGAGTTATTGTACACATACATAATCTCAGGTTCGTAGTCTCAAAAATGTATTTTTTTTTTTCTTCTTACATGTTCATTGTTGTACAAGGTTTTTAGGGCAGTAGATCCACACACACCCTTTTCTTTTTCTTGTGGAAATCAAATAAAAGAAGAAAGTGATTCATTGCTTGTTTGGCAAGTTTTGTTGCAAGAAAGTGCCATTTCTGAAGGAAAGAATCAAGCATTAACTGTTCAGATCAGATTTAGTATATGTGACCAGAGACATTAAATTTTGACACAAGTGTCAAAGGATATAATAATTATTTAAGGTCTCACTCCTCTCAGCTAGAACAGTTATTGCAAGTGTCTGAAGATAAGATCTTGCTACTGATTTTGGGGCCATTCATTTATTATTAGGTCAATCACTAAACAGTCTTTTTGGAGATTTGCAAAGAATCAAGAACAAGTATCAAAATCTATGAAGGGTTGGGCTAGGCTGGTTCAATCACTTCCTCTCTACCATCCTTTTTTTGTTTTTTTTAAGAATCAAATGTTTCAATATACTTGATTTAATCGATCCAAAAAAAACCTTAAAACTAAAAATTGGTGAGAGGGGCAGCGCGAACGCAAGTTCCAACCGCCACAAATTATGACGTAGGCTGCACCGCTAGGGCAGACCTTAGGAGAGCACCCTTCCCAAGTGCAATGGAAGTCACAAACCTAGGCCATGAACATTCGTGATCGTCCATTAGATCCCGTCCAGGTAAGTATGTTTTTCCTTGTTAGCACCCTTTAATTTATATCTTAACCTCGCTAGTGTTATTTTTTTTTTCTTCGATGTGGGACTCTTTCTATCATTATAAACTTCTTCTTTTTTCACTAAGAAGTATCGATTTAATTAGTAGTTGTGATTTTTTTTCTTTCTAGAATTGGATGATTTGGGGTACCAAATTCTATTTGGTCGAGTGGTTAAGTGCTTGAATGTTTTACTGGTGATGGTATAAAAGTTCACCATTCAAAAAGAGAACAGGCTCAATGCCAATTATGGGTTTCTCATAATCTTCATATTTGTAGGTAAGAAAAAAGTTCCCTTTTTGACCTGTTGAGCTTCAAATTTCAATGGCCTCATCTTTTGACTGTTCTTGTTCAATGAAAGTGACTGTAGATTAATGTCAAACAAGATCTTATTTCACAAGTGTTAAAAAAAACTTGTTAAAGTCGAATCCATTAATTTGACTTAACAATACATTGTAAGACTTTGATTTAAAACACAATGCTATGGAATGGATATGTAAAAAATAAACTAACCTTTAATACCATGTAAAAGTTTGGATGATCGAAAAAATCAAATTAATAGATATATGATTAAAATGATTTTTTGATTCACATTTACGTGATTCTCGAAATGGGTGAATTAGTTGGGGGTTTGGACCATATTCTAAGAACATCTCAATAGTAATAGTTTAGGATGGGCTATTCTGGAGGTCAAAAAAGGAATTTCACATAATGCAAAATAAAAAGGATGAATATGGTGAATTGTTTACCAATAGGAATAGCTCAAAGTGGTTGAATAACTTTTTATTTTAAGTTTTTGTATTAGAATTGTTATATTATCAAATTAAAACAATTGTAATAGTAAAAAAAAATCCATTAGAAAAACTAACTTGATAATTGTTGTTTCTGTGACACATGTCACTCTCCCATTGACGGACGAAGCTTCTCTTCCTCTTAACCGTTTGTAACGAAACGAACCGCATGAACAAGTCTCGGGCGAACTTCCGCCAATACTACGCCGTTTCGTCCGCTTTAGAGATGGTCTAATGTTGAGTAACAATTGCACAATTATTGGTTCTCTTGCAACATTTACTAAACCTTGCCATTGTATCCATTACACAATACACATTATCTGGGAAAATGGGTGTGGCAGCTCAACTTCTCCTGGAAAAAGCTATTGACTTTTCAGGTCTCTTTACAGATCAGCCCAAAGAATCAAAAGAACCAAACATCGATTCCTTGAAGAACCACAATCATTTTCACCAACTCTTACTAAACAAACCCAAATCATTATTTGTTGATTTCTCTTCTTTTTAGCACCACTCTGTGTCTCTGTGGCTCAGAGTCTTTAAGACAGAGCAATGAAGAACCCAGAAGGAGGAGGAGGAAGCTGGAGAGGGCAAAGATGTAATTTTTACCTCGCCATATCAATGGTAGCTTTCTGGGCTTCTCTCCTCGGATGTTATGTCTATTCAGCTTCAGAGTCGCTCCCATTCTCAAAACCCTTCCAAATCCAAAACCCACTTCCCCGATACGGGTCAGAACCCGACCCAGTTGAGAAATTGCCACAAACTCAAGAACCCATGAACCATACTCAAGAAAAGACACAGTACCATGATGTTGTTGCAGGTGGATCAGAACCCGACCCAGTTGAGAAATCGCCACAAACTCAAGAACCCATGAACCAGAATCAAGAACAGACACAGTACCATGATGTTTCAGATGAAGAAGAGGATCTGAAATTGCCGCCGGAGGGTTGTGATCTCTTCACCGGGTCATGGGTTGTGGACAACACGACCCACCCATTGTACAGAGAAGATGAGTGTGGGTACTTGACGGAGTGGGTCACGTGTCTGAGGAATGGGAGAGAGGATAGGATGTACCAGAGATGGAGATGGCAGCCCAGAGACTGTTCTTTGCCAAAGTAATCATTTTTTTTCTGATCTGTTAATGTTTGTGTTTGGGATTAATATGGTTGTTGTTGATTTTGGGACTGTGTTGTTTGTTAAGGTTTAGTGCGAGGTTGTTTCTGGAGAAGCTTAAGGGGAAGAGGCTGATGTTTATTGGAGACTCACTGAACTATAACCAGTGGCAATCGTTGCTCTGTTTGCTTCAGTCTGGGATTGCTTCGGCCAACAAGGGCTTGACCTATCCTTCTGTTTCCCATACTGTTTTCACTATTAAGGTACTTCTGTTGTATTTGTTGAGGTTAATCTAATGTTTTGTTTTCAAGTCCGATATATTCATGGTTTGTTTTAATTGAAATTTACATGATATAGAAGCATGGTTTTGCCCATGTGATAGATTTATGTGTCTATGCCTCACATCTGACCCATTTGTCCCTATACATTGTATCTTTCGGTATATATATGTAGATATACAGTTTCGTTGTGACCTACTTATAGACCTCTGGTAGACTGGTATATATGCTCAGTTTTATGACTCACTTATAGATATTCGGTATATATACAAATGTCTACTTCTGTTATGTTCCATATATAGATGTTTGGTTCATATACTGGTGCATGGTTCCGTTATGGCCCACATACAGATGTTTGGTTCCTGTAAAGATATCTAATTATGTCATGATCCACGTATATGATAGACTTTTGTGTCTACCCCACACCTCTAACCTATTTATCTACCCACATCATGTCGTTCGGTTTATATACAAATGTTCAGTTCTGTTACGATCCACATATAGATATCCGTTCTCATTATAGCCTGCATAGCATATAGATGTCCGCTCCATATACAGTCTGGTCTTATACACATCTATAGATATTTAGTTCAGATATCCGATTCTTTTATGACTTGCATATAAATGTCCGGTCTATGCACAGATGCTTAGTTCTGCCATGACCCAGCTGTGGTATATAAAACCGTGATCTCGAATTGCAGGAATAACTCGACCAAAGACTTAAGCTGATAGTCGATAAAACCGAATACAGATTCATACTAACCGTTTATGTACCGATTTTCAGGACTACAATGCTACAATAGAGTTCTTTTGGGCGCCATTTCTAGTGGAATCGAACTCCGACAATCCAACGAACAAGGGATCGAACCACATGGTCAAGCCAGAATCATTGCCAAGGAAAGGGCTTAGCTGGAAGGGCGTTGACTACCTCATTTTCAACTCATACATATGGTGGCTCAAGACTCCCAAAATCAAAGTCTTATCATCGTAAGTATCTCCGAAAACTGTCTGAAAATGATCTTCGTTAGTTCGATACAAGAATTGATGGAGCTTTTGGGGTTTTTGTGTACGAGAAGAGAAGGATCTTACAAGGAAGAGGACAAAGAGTACGAGGTGATTTGGAAGGAACTAGCTTATGAGAGAGCTTTGAGGACATGGGCCAAATGGGTGGAGCAAAATGTGGATCCGACCCGCACTTCTGTCTTCTTCGCAAGCCCGTCCCCTATGCATCTCACGTGAGTATCACTTTGAACCCATATCTCATATATCTACCATTTCTTTTTTCACTAAGACTCTCAATAGAGGTGATCTTGGTACATCGGCTATCTTGATCTTGGAAATAAGTAAGTTTGGTAATGGAATACGAAATTTGGTACATTCTGTCTTTCGAAATTGTTATTCTGAGTGAAAATAGGAGATAAATCTGAATCTAACTGGAGCACGATGTCCTTGATCAAATCAGGTATGTGGTGGAGATAAAAAATTCACGATTAGGTTGGACGACCGCCCCATCCAGTACTCGACATATATAATGTTTTTTCGACCAGAGTCCCAGAAACAGAGATTTTTCTTATCAGAGTCAGAAAAATCAGAAATCATGTAGAATTAGGGTTTGGGTAAGAAAAACTAGAAATCAGGTTAGGTCAGGGATTGGATAGGAAAAACCGGGTTGGGATTGAGGATAAGTCGATTTTGGAAAATAAATAAAAAATCACTCGAACCCACCTCATTGTCATTCCTAATGGAAAGAATTCTTTAATCATTTCTATTATTAATGGATCAACTCAACTAAAAGATTAAACTGAGCCGATAGTTAAAGATCCAATTATAGTTTTATATTATAACATCTATATTGTCTGGTTTTCTCCTTTACTTTTATTTTTTTAACCCGTCTTTTGACGGGTTATGTGCAGGAGCTCGAACTGGAACATCCCGGGCGAGGCCCAGTGCGCGAAAGAGACTGTCCCGATCCCCAACACGACGGCTAAACTTTACGTGGGCACGGACGAACGGGTCTGTACCATTGCAGCAAATGTGACGAAATCAGTGAAAGTACCTGTACACTTCCTCAACATAACCACGCTCTCCGAGTACCGGAAAGATGCGCACACCTCCTTGTACAAGATCGCCCAAGGCAACTTGGAGGAAAGAAAGTCCGATCCGGCCAAGTACGTCGATTGCATCCATTGGTGCCTCCCGGGCTTACCTGATACATGGAACGAATTGCTCTATACACACATCATTTCTCGTTCTTAACATGCTACGATTCTCGTTTTTTGTTGTTGTTAAGGAATCGAGAAACATATTCGATTCACATTCTCCAGTGTTCGCGAAAGAGAAATTGACTGTCAATAAACAATATCTTGTAATTGTAACCACTATCAGTTCATCACTATGTACTTTAGATCATATCAGTTTAATCAACTTTGTTTCTGTTTCAATTTACCTTGACTTGAGCTCTGATACAAAAAATGCCCAAAAAAGGACAAATACAAGAACAACATCCTAAATACTTTCAAAACATAGGAAAAGTTCCTTATGTTTGGTTTGGTTTTGTTTTTCGAGTTACAGCTAACATTTCAGCAAAAATGTACACAATTTTTAGCTAACTTGGGATGAGAAGAGGAACTTATCTATTTCACCAACGGCTTTAAGGTGAGTGGTAGGCATGAGCAACCTTAACAAGGGCACCGAAGATCTTGACATGAGCTTGGGCTTGATTTTCTGTACTGCTGTTGTGATAACAGATGGAGAGGGCACACCGAACCACTGAAGATACCAAGACAGAAGAACCGAGTCCTTTTCTGTTTGGGACTCCTCGCTGGGCCATCTCCAAGACTTGAGGTAGCTACTGAGATCATCTTTGAGTCCCTGAGAAGAGTTTAGGAGCTCTTCTACTCGCTTCCTGAGAGACCCCAAGAAGATGGATTGGATGATGCTTCCTCTTGATGAACATAACCTTCCACTCAATAGAGCCTCGTTGTATGCCAAGGCGAGCTGCATAAGGGTAGTCAAATTATCAGGTGTGTGTTAGTGCAGCGTAATGTCAACGTCACCTTAATCCCACCAAAGCTTGCTTGTCTAATTAGCCAAACACGTTCAAGTCTCAATAGCGGTGCCTCACCTTATTTATCTACAATTCCCAACTTCTGCTGGGCCTCTCTGTATTCAGCTCTTATTGGGCCCCTCTCCCTTTCTCTATTCAACTCTTATAGGGCCTCTCTCCCTCTCTCTATTCTTATTAGGCCTCTTTCCCTCTCCCTATTCTTGTTGAGCGTCTATCAAAGTGATGGAATCAAGTGGCAAAATCTAGTGTCCCCTTCTAAGTAAGGGAGGTTTTGAGCTTGTTTCTTGATACATCAATCTTAAAAGGTTCTTTAAGAGTCAAAAACAAAATCTTTGGTGCTCCCTTCTACGTAATCAGGATCTTGAGCCCAAATTTTTTTGATACACTTGATTTAGTCGGTCCTTAATCATGTCCTTTCTTCCTTCCCTCTATTTTTCTCCATTTTCTAGCGAGTAGAGGTATTAAGACCATAGAAAATTACCTTTAAACTGGAAATAGCCAGCGAGTCATCTAGAACAACCGTATCACTGGTAACTTGATCTGCAATATGCCCGATTGTTGTGTACAATGACAAATAAACCTGTGTGATGTTTGTATGGGAAAAAAAATATAAACAGACAGATCAGTGATTACAATTGCATGCAGATCCACAAATTCTATGCACCTGAGTATTAAGACAAACTTCCATGCCAAGTCCCACAATTACCTGTAGAAGAGCAGGTCTGTCTTTGCTGACACACTCAAACAACACTTGCAAGCAAAATTCCTGGAAATCAACATTGGATCTGCACACACATTGAGTAGATAATTATAGTGGTGATGATTTACCCACATGCATAAATGATAAAGCCTATGTACTATAATTAATGTAACAGATAATCTCACTCGGCTACCCCTAAGTTCAAAAAGTTTTTGATAACACCTTAAGTTTTTTTTCTTAATTTACCGCAATTCCGTCACCTTTTGGGTGTGAAATGACAAAAATACCCTCTCTTTTTTACGTGAGAGTACTATTGTCATTTCACACCCTAAAAGTTGATGGAATTGGGGTAAAATGAGACTAAAAAGACTTAAGGGGGTTGTAAAAAACTTTTTAACCTTAGGGGTAGTTGATTGAGAAATGTGCATA